>JAEUWL010000438.1:0-93805 GCA_018524415.1 Podaxis rugospora
CTGCCGGGGATGGCAGGACCCCTATGTCTTTGACAGTTGTGTCACGTGTATTTGACTCGTGGGTAAAAACCACTGGTTTTTATGTAGTTAGATTAGATGGGTTCGGATCAGACCGAGGGGTGTATTGATCGGAGAGTTGCTCTGTCGACCACTCCACTACTCTACTCGACTACACACACTATCACTCGTATGCACACACAACCGAACACGTTGCAGCCGATTGAACCACACACTCACAATCACAATCTCGGGCAGGCCGGGACAGATAATCTTGTCACTCTAACTACACCCTCTCTTCCTTCGTCCTCCTCCCCTCCACCTGCTTCTGCAACTCTAACCATGCCACGGAGACATAAACCCACACCCCTCGTCCACTCCGTTAGCGACGGTATCATTGGACTCAAGCCCAGCTCACTGGCAAAGGGCAAGTTTCCCGCCGTGAGCCAAATCATCAGCCAGCTTGGGACAGTCCAAGAACGGGAAGGTAAGTTCTTCCTCCCTCATCAAAGGCGATGCATCAACAAGCTGGCCTGGCGTTGCTAGATTTTATGTATCAGATTCTCTCATCCATGCCTAGAACCCAGCTCTCGTCTCTACAAAGACGTATAGCGCCCCTGCTCCAGTTCGACGTCGTTGGTGTGCGTCCCTTGCTTGTCTACGCTCTTGTCTCACATCACGCTCATAATCCTGCGCGCATATAGTCCCTTCCAACTGAAGTCGCTCTTCAAATATTCTCGCACCTTCCACCATATACCCTTCTCATCTGCTCCCTCGTTAGCCGGCGCTGGAATGTTCTTGCGAACGACCAGGGCCTCTGGAAAGCATTGTGTGCTGCACAAGGTTGGGAATGGCGCCAACCGGTGAGACCGAGTGGGCTCGATGCGAGAGGCGGTGTTGATCGAGAGATGGGTGGGGTACCGAGGGTGGGTAACGATGACGATGACGAGGGGATGGGTGGGTCGGATGATGAGGGCGCTGGTATGGGAGGGCATGACGAATCGTTTACGAATGAGATGGATTCTGGGTTCGCTTCGCTTTCGATGATTCGGGTTCCGTCGCAGGGGTCTTCGACCAGTATGACTTCTGCGTCGGGCTCTGGCTCTGGGTCTAGGTCAAGGGAAACGGCATACCTTCCCTACCAACACACCCAGCATCAACCCACACCCATGTTCCGTACCCGATCTGCTTTCGACCGACACTCTGCACCACCAACTCTTGATCCCTCCCTCGTCCTCAAGCCAAACTACAAACTCCTCTACCGCACGCATGTCCACCTCCTCAACAGATTCCTGACATCCCGCTATCGTCTCTCTGTCATTCAAACCCGGGGAACACCTGCCAACGGACACATGAACATGATTTACTGCGTCCAGTTATACACCTACCCTTCCAACAACCGTCAAGTAATCTTTACAGGGTCCAGGGACAAGACCATCAGGGAGTGGAATCTGAAGACAGGGGAGGTCGAGAGAGTCTTGGAGGGCGTGCATACGGAGAGCGTGTTGAGTTTGTGTGCGCGCAATGGAAAGTTGGCGAGTGCTGGGAGTGACTGGAGAGTGGTTGTGTGGGATTTGGAGTCGAGGGGTGGTAGTCGTGGGAGCGAGGTCGTGAAGGTTTTGAGGGATCATGCGGATAGCGTGCTTTGTGTGAGGTTTGACGATGAGAGGTTGGTTTCGTGTTCGAAAGGTATGTATTTATGCATATGTCTAGGTGGTTATGTACTTATGTTTCAACGATAATGTTTAGATCGGACTGTGAGGGTGTATTCGTTCCCTGGTTTGGAGCTACAACATGTGCTTGGAGGGCACCGAGCAGCGATCAACGCCATTTCGCTCTCCAAGAATTTTGTAGTCTCGGGCTCTGGAGATCGGTCGATGAACGTTTGGGATGTCAAGACTGGGAAGCTGGTGCGGACATTTGAAGACCACCATACTCGCGGGTTCGTCTCTCGTTCTCCCCTGTCCTGAAATGTGCTTGGGCTTGTTAATAAATGATATGGGTAAACCCACAGGATTGCGTCCATAGACTTCAAACTGCCATATATTGTCTCTGGTTCCTCCGACAAGCACATCCGTCTCGTTGATATGAACACTTCGCAAGGGTGGTCAACATCACCGGAGTACGATACACCACCACTCGGATTCGGACTCGGGAATACTCCGTTACCAGGCATTACCAACATGGTCCAGCCACCGTTCTTCCCTCATAGCCATGGGCATACAGCACCGCCGTATGGGGGTATGACTGAGTATGTGACGTGTATGTGCCAGGTGTGTGGAAGTACGGCAGTCCAGCCCATTTCGTATTCGACATCTTCATCCTATTCTACGTGGTCCTTGATCTCAAACACCAACTCGACTGACAACGTCAAAACCAACGCTACTCATCACCACAATCTCCTACCTCCTTTCACCTCACCTCATCTACATCCCATGCACCACCACCGACGACTTAACGGCCCACAGCATACTTCACCCGCCCATGCTGACCTTGTGCGCAGTGTGTCCCTCACTCCGGATTTTGTCGTCACGGGGTCCTATGACCTCTCAGTGAAAATATGGCTCCGGTCTACTGGTGCCCTTGTAGCGGACTTGACGGGTGGGCATACGGGGAAGATATTTTGCGTTGCTGCGGATCGGAGTAAGGTCGTATCGTGTGGGGAGGATTTGAGGATTTGTGTGTGGGATTTTGGGGTTGGTGTGAGAGGTGTTGAGGAGGGGTGGGTTAAGACTGAGTTTGAGTGAGGACCTGGGAAGGAGGGTGTTTTTTTTTTCGGTCTTATCTCTTTTCCTTTGGGATATGGTAGTTGACCTTTGTGCCATGTTGGTGCGAAAAGATGGTATTTAGTGAAATGAATGAGAGTTTTTCTTCAACTAACTTTGATGTCTTGAGTGTTCACTTTGGCATTCATGATTGTGGTGGAAATCCCTGGCATGTGCTAGTCTGAGGTCTTGCCTTGAATAGGCGCTGCTGACATCAAAATATGATTTGCTGATTCAGTATATAGTTTGAGATTGAAATGTCCATCAGTAATCCTAGCAAAAATTCCTGCTTCCAACTTGTGATAGCCATGTTTGCTTATGGCTAACAGGTGTGTTTCAACCCCTGAATCACCAACCAAATCCCTCCCCCTTAACCACCATTCAACATCCACTCTGAAGTATCCTCATCTCCTCCCCTTTCACCAACAAACTCATGGTCACCGCTATGTTACAATAGCTCTATGTTAGCCACCCTCGCATCTGCTCATTTCCAACAAACGTGGAGTGAACGCAGGATCTGATAGTGACGATAAATCAGTGCCCAAGGCACACTATTGCTAATCCTGTGTACTAATTGCTTGGCTATGGGATTGCTTAAGTAGTTGAGAACTACAAACTGGGTATACATAGCCTCCTCATGCCACACCTCGAGTGCTAACTACACAGCAGCTCGACTTCATCCCCCATGTTGCTCGACTTGTTTGGGCACTTCAGGTGTCCTCGCCAAAAGAGTGAATGCTCTGAAAGACTTGGGCGGGATCGTGATCCCATTTCTCATGGCACCCATACTCGTCAGGAGATACCTACCGCAGGTAGATACCTCACATGCAGGAAGAACTATCCTAGGCTTACAGCTCGCTTTCGGATGTAGTAGGGGCCCATCGCGGGACCCGTGAACCAGCTGGTTTCTTTCCCAAACGCGAGCGGCATTGTCTCTTCAATCCACCAATAATGCAATCATTATTTCAATATATGATCTTGAGTGGAGCCTACAACACCATAGTTCAGAATATCACAAATTGAACAATAGGTGCAGCGTGAACAGCGAGACTCGAAAATAGGGTTGCATATACTGAGTGTATATGGCCAGTGCTGGATCGTTCTTCTCCCTTACATTGATCCCAATGCTGCTATTGATTCGAGGGCGCGCCACCTCCCCCCCCCCCTCTATGCCATCCAGGGACTTGCACTAAAATTGGAAACAGACTTGAAACTTGGCTTGACAATCAAAAAGCAACAGTGGAATATGATATGGCTTTATGGTCCTGCTGGTACAGGTAAATCAGTGGTTGCTCAAACATTTGCGGAACGCTGTGTTGAGAAAGGCCGTCTTGGTGCTGGCTTTTTTCTTCTCTCGACTGAATCGTAGAGACGATACCGACCTTGTCATCCTTACCAGCTAGAGCAAGTCGCCAGTGACCCCCAGAAGACGTCTCGCCGTACAGTTTGTGAGGCTTATTGTGACTGTAATGCGATTAGATTCAAACAATGAGATACCCATGAAGATATACAGCCAAACAAAGTATTAGATGAGTTTTCATACAGAGATCATATACAAGCCAACGAAGCGTCACGACTTCTTCCGATCTGGGACAAATGGAAGACCAAGGATATTGGTCACGGTTGGAGTATAACCAGGAGGAGACTCGCTGGGTAGATCTTGAGCTGGAGGGGGCGAGTGTTGGGCATGCAGATACACGATTCGTTCCATCAATTGCTGAGTCTGTTCCTCCAACTCCGAAATAGTTGCCATTTGGCGCTTTCGTTGACTAGTCCGTTCATTACCCAAATCTGTGGCTGAAAGACCCCGAATAGCATTGCCGCTGGGCAAAGCCTCCCCCTTAGACTCCAAATCTGCCCGGAGACCGTTGATCTCCTCCTTCATTATTGTCAATTCTCTCCTCAATGCCATCTCTTGCATAGTGCCGGTGTCCTCTGGAGCCTGAGGATCGGGATTTGCAATGCGAAGGGGAGCGTGTGGGCCTTGCATTACTCTCGTATCATAAACACCCGTGGAGGATGGATTATAAGTGGACGCATGGTTAGTCACATGAGGCTGCTCAGCTGGGTCAGCGGAGGAGCGTCTTGGAGTCTGCGATGGAGCACCGGTAGGGGGTATGGCTGTTGCAGCGAAAGTGCGGGTTGTACCGCTTCGAGATAGGGGTCCCAGCAAGCCGCGGTCTCCGAAACTTGGAAGGTCGTCTGTGGACCCAATTAAGTCGATGCGGCTAACCTTTCTCGAACGGCGAACGTAGGACCAGTAGAGGATGGCAATTAAGGCGAGACAAGCGAAACCTCCGATGGCAAGTCCAGCTATAGCGCCTGCTTTTGAACCACGATTAGCTGTAGTCGCGGGGTGCGGAGAACTCGAGGTGGCCTGGGGTTGTGTAGTGGATCTGGAAGAGGTTGCTGATGCCGCACTTGAGGGTATGGAATCGTTGTTGTAGCTGTATTCAACGAGTTAACGAAAAAGAGGGGGAAAAAGGGGGAAAAAGAACACTCACGTATAGATGGCATAGTCAAAATTGATGTATGCATGGAAGTCAAGACCCTCAGTAGCAGCCACGAACTGATGCTGCCCAGGCGGAATATCTGCCTTTGAGAAGGCGAGGAAGTTGTATTCAATATCCTCCGTTGTCAAGTCTGGCTGATGTTGGAAGGTTCCAACAGTTGTACCATCTAATTTAAATGTACAGTTAGTGAGGCTGGTGATACCGGCACCAGCGTTGTTTGCTAGGATGAAGAAGATGTATATAGCTGTCCCTGCACGAGGTGTGAATTCATATACATGCTGAACGAATGATCAACACACCATTGAATTCCATAGTCATATTAACGGGTCCGATTTCGGGCATGTACGTTGCAGACGTATACGTGCCTCGAAATGCTTGGTTCGTGTCAGGGCGAATAGCGCAATCCGAGCAGCTCTGGTCTTTCCAGACGCCTGGTGTTGTAGGTAGGAAAACCGGTCGACGTTGTGTTTCTGAATCCCCAAATACATCATCTATCGTCCTATTCACAATCACGGCCATCGACCTCTCGAAAAGGAATGCAAGGTAAACAAGGGTGAGGATAAGAGCGCCTGGCCCTTTCGGTAGCCTGAACCTGTAGTGTAGAGCACCCATAGTGGCTCGGGATCAATGCATCGAGACGAATGTTGAGGAGTCAGGACCGACTGTGCGAGTCCAGGTGTTTGGCTTAAAAATGGAGTTGAATACCTGGGAGACACAGGATCTGGCAACATAGAACGGGTTTCAGAGGCGCCCAGTTGCAGGGGGTGAGGCGTGGTTGGGAAGCAACACGATGGTGGCTCTTTTGATTGCATCACCACTGCACTCACCTCGCTCGCCTCGCTGACCATTGGCGGCGACAGTCCTGAAATGGCGTCTCCCCTAGGAAGAGGCCATTTTTTCGAATTCTGTGTGTTTTTTTTTTTCCTTCCATACAACGTTCAGGTGTTCACACAGGTCAAAGTCTCCTCCAACTCCCTTGGCCCCGTCCTCAAAACTAAGCCAGATTTCTGAAACGACCTTGATTCTAAACGCGGCATCCGATCATTCCTAAGCTCGGTAAATATTCCCCAAGTTCTGTGCGTAGCCATAACCTGCCTGGCATATATTTGTTCAAAAATTTGAATTTGTATTATCTTACGTAGCTATCCAGTCAGAAAACGTGGCTGCCCAACACACCTTACAAATATCCAGTGCCCGGTCGGGGAGAGCACTAGCAAACTTGCTATGGCCTGATGCAAAAGTATGACAAATATTTACGTGGAATGTGGACAGAAGAGGTCGACAAGCTTCTTATTTCGACACGATGCAGCCTTACCCCACGCCGATGCCATAACACTCAGACAAATGCGTTTCGAAGGTCTGATCGCGTGGAAAGTGCCGAATATCCTGTCATCACTGCCATTGATGCTCCAAATCGCGCTCGTGCTATTTTTAGTCGGCGTCATTGACCTCCTTTGGTCGTTTGGACCATCGAGTGGCAATTCCCATCACTGTTGCCATCAGTTTCCTCTCGCTAAACCACGATGCTGCCAGGGTTCCAACTTCTATGGAACGGTGGGCGCTGCCTACGACAGTGCGCCTATAAATCCCCGCAGTCATGGATCTTCTGCCAATTGGCCCTGTTCGCCATCAAGGGCCTTAGACCCTTCTCTTGGTTTGTTCCAAGGGTCAAACAATGTTGTCGGGCTCCTCGGTCTTTCATGCATTGTGGTAGTTGGAACGAATATGACTTGGTATGGCAACAAGCAAGACGGGAAGTAGAACCTCAAGAACACCTGGAGCCCCACCAAGGAAAACCTGATGATCTCTCTATTGGCCTCACTTGGATTATTCAAAACTTCAAATAGAACGCAGATGCGATACACCACTGCTTGCTGGACGTTTCATTGCCTACGGCAGCTCGTGTTGTTGGCGCCTTGGATTCTCGTGTGGACCAGCGATTGAGCTCAATGCTTAGACCTCAGCTACTCAGATCGTATACTGGAGAACGTCGGTTTCTTCAGCCCCATAACGAGCTTAAACGAGATCTAATCTTGGCATATTTTCATGAAGTCCACCGCCAGGTGCACCCCGAGTCAGCGATCTATCAGCTCGAACATATTGTTCGCCTCATGAATAGCTCAGAGCACTGGAGACTCCGACCCTACCTCGAATGGCCAATACAAGAAAGACATTCATAGTTACTCTGAGGGTAAGCTACCTCAAGTCATTTTCACGGCCTTGTGGTATATTTACAATAAGAACAGATATGATCCACCAGTTCCTGCACTGCCTCATTGCCGAGTTCCGGAACAGTAGCACCTTTACGCGTTCCGAGATTCTAGGAGTGTGGAAGCTTATCCAGGACCTCTCCCGCAGCTTGAACGAACGCAACTATTCATCCAGTTCGACCAAAGTCCTGATGATATCAACCCTTATCGGCCAATTGGACCAGTGGCTCAAAAGCCCGTCGAGACATATAAGTCTTAATCGTGCGGAACGCATGAGGCTTTGTGTCCAAGGCCTCATCGACCTATTTTTCCCCTGGTCAAGCATGATGATGAACAGATTGAAATCATTTCATCATGATATATCTATAGTCTACAGGATGATCGAGAACGATCTGATGGTGGGATTGGATCTTGCGGGGGTGATTGGAGTACCGGTGCTAGACTCTTCGCATCGTGACGGCTGGCTGTCTTTGATCCGCCAGCTGGGACAAGACGGGGAAACAAGTTCGTGAAGTAATATCACGTTCACTTAGTTCTCTTGAGCAGCGGCATCTGGTATTCAGCTCTTTCTCATCTCAATGACCACAATGGATATTAAACGCAAATGACAACATTACTACATGACTTATTGGTACTGTGAGAGGACCACTAATAGTCAAACGAAGTCCGGAGAGTAGATGTTATACCTCCTTCGACTGTACCTTATGTATCGATCTGTCCGTGTGTAGAGGGGGACGATAGTTCATTCGAAGGTGTAGGGGGGCAGCTCCGGAGCCTGTTGCCTCTGCAACTGTCTCAACGCCTGAATCTCCTGCCTTAGGCTCTTCACTTCCTCCATCAACTGTTCCGTTACTCTCGAGCCTGATGGTCCATTAGCAGAAGCTATCTCTTCCCGAAGGCTCCGCATACGTATATTCGCTGCTCGAATTTGACTCTCCACAAAACGCGATCCCGCTGAACTTGATGACTGCGGCGCGGATATGGATCCTTCCATACTGGGAAGAGTAGAAGAGCTGTGTGCCGGACGTAAAGCAGATGAAGAAATCGGGGATTTAGAAATCGGGAATTTCCGGCTATCCTGTGAACTCTTGCTTAACATGCCCAGAAAAGGGCTCACAGAGGTGTCGACGAGTGAGGGAGAGGGTTGATGTTGGTATGGGTCATGTTCCGTGTCCGGTTCCATTGAGAACACCGGTGGGCTAATTGGTCCTGGACTGCTTGGTTGTCGGTAGCGTTTTCTGTCGCGACGGAAGCAGTAGAAGAGGAGGGCAAATCCTGTAAGGACGACAACGCCGCCTATCACAGCCCCAGCTATAACTCCGGCGGAAACACCCGAATGGTGGGTTGTGGTGGACGCAGACGAAGGGCTCTCTACGGAAGAGTTGGAGGTCTGCGTTGCAGTTGGCCCATCAGTATGGGATGATTCAGGAATATCAAGGACTACATCGGTCCTGGTGGTGACATGGGTGAGAAAATGCAGAGCCCGGGAAAAACGGGGAGCCACTCACGTATAGATAGCATAGTCAAAGCTGATGAATACTTGGTAGCTCACGTCAGACACCGATATTCTCATATGATGGAGTTCTTGTGCAAGCCCTGTTTTGCTGAATACCAGAGCATGATAGTCGCGAACTTTTTTGGCAGGCTGTGTCGGGTCTGCAGAGTGGTTGAAAAACCCAGCATGTGCGTTGTCGAGGGTAAAATTGCATTCCGTATTGACAACGACGCTTGGTCCTTCGTTGTAGAACAACGTGAAGAATATATAGATGGCCGTACCTAGTTCACAAGCAGAAGAAGGTCAGTCAGATGGGTTGCCACTCTGAGTACCCAAAAATAAGTTGACATGCCATTAAAGTCGAAGTCTATCGTGTTGGGAGTGG
This sequence comes from Podaxis rugospora, assembly GCA_018524415.1. Classification (NCBI taxonomy): domain Eukaryota; kingdom Fungi; phylum Basidiomycota; class Agaricomycetes; order Agaricales; family Agaricaceae; genus Podaxis; species Podaxis rugospora. The sequence continues at coordinate 9,366 of JAEUWL010000438.1, forward strand.
TGTCGCTGAAGGGCCTGTATGTCGCTGACATGGACGTGCGGTTGAACAGCTGGTTAGGATCTGGAAGGATCGCGCAGCCCGAGCAAAACTGGTTTCCCCAGGAGGCGGGAGGCGCATAGGTCGGAACAATCCCAGTTGTGGAGTCTCCGCCCTGGTCATCAATGGTAACATTCCTTGGCACAGCAAACACTGGTTGCAGTAGGGTGGACAGGGTGAGGAAGGTGAAGAGGGCGGAGAGTATAGAGTGAGAGGTTAATCCATGGCCGAAGGTGCTGCCAGTATGCATTGATGGAGGAGAGAACAAGAAAAAAGTGCTCACTGAAAACCTACGACAGGTCATGTCATGTCCATCAGGAACGACAGAGCCTGTAACTCCATCAGATGTTGGCAGCTGTTTGTAAACAGGGTCGGACATACCTCAGTTGGTAAGGCTCAGATAAGACGACAGGGGGACGAGATAGAGGGACAAGAGAGAGAGGGACAAGGAAAAGGGGAGAGTAATTCATCTCTTGCGATTCAGAATACTATACATCGGACCCAGTCGGGCTTTGTGGAGGCCCCGAACTCGCCCAGTCATGACACAGGTCTTGCCAGGCAAAGAGTGAGGCGGGGGATTGTGTTTACCTTTTTCCCACGAATATCGAATTTGTTACTTAGGTAGCACCTCGCCTCTGTCCTAACCGACACCTGTCCTAACCGACACCTGTCATAACCCATACTGTTCCCATGTGCCCAAGCTCCCTCGCAGGGATTTGTAAGCAAAAACCCATAACCCATAGCCATTTCGGCTCGAAACCCCATAGCGCCCACTGCCATAAATAGTATTATAGCACGTTAGGATAGTAACATTGGCGTTTCGTCATCGTAACCTGGGAACCGAGAAGTTGAACCGTCATTCTGTAAAGACTTCACATCTATTATGCCCCCTACTAAGTCTAGTCCTGCATTCTCGAGAAATGGCTACTCAGTGCCCGAGCGAGAAATACTTCCACGACCCTGACCATGAGCAAGGGTAATTGATGATGGAACCAGAAGAAAATCTCAACACAGTGATGGAATCACGTAAGATGTAGATCAACGAATTCAATGGCAGAGGGGACACATAGAGGATGACTCAAAGTACTCAACCATTGAACCCTTGTCGCAAAGATCTTTTGTAGGCTTCCACTTCCGTGAGTAATTACCTCCATCCATTCTCTCACAAGCTGGAACAATTATTGCTTGCTTTTACGTCTAGAGACAGCTAACTTGGTAGAGACACGAATTGATGATTATTTCGTTAAATCTGGGAACTAGAACATTCAGAACTACTTGTTTTCAATTTCGTAGGTAGCTAGAATAAATCAGAATTTTAATCGATTTTCTAATACCATTTTTTTCGCATCTCTCTCAAAAACCCATACTCTGTCGTAACCCATAGTTTGGACCTTCCACCAACTAGTATGGGTTAAGACAGATGCGACTGTGCTACAGTTGAGGACAACCAAACACGACAACTTTTGTGAACTATTTTCCCCATGGTCACAAATGGTCATTTTCACCAAAGAACACTCAAAACAGACTAGGCAACCAATGGAGCATATTTTACAGGAGCCGTTTATTATTTATTCCTATTTAGCATCGATTCACCCCGCAAACTCCGGGGTTGCCCAGAACACTTCTGGTCACAAATCAGCAATGCAGACCATCTCTCTCGAATCCAATCGGTGGATTGGTCACAAACAGATGTGCCCGAGTCGCCTCTACTAGTGGTAACACTATGGTCTCAATCCAAGCTCTTGAGGTGAATGATTCTTAGTCGGAAGGAGAGGACAAAGAAGATAATGATGATTCTGATGTCGAGGAAAATGCTTGTAGTCCTGACACCATTTGTTCTTTCATTAACTGGACCTGATATCATGAATTCATGCTGAAAGGGTTTGACCGGTCGGGCAGCAGCAGCATGGGCAGTTTGAAAGCAGTAAGTGCACTGAGGTGTTTCACAGAGTGCAATGATGGCCTTGGATGCCATCTTCAACTACTTCTGTCGAAAATAGCCTGTATAGTCCCTCTCATGTGCCTTTGAAATCTTGGCCACCATAAAAAGTTGTGTAATTTTTTCAGTAAATGCATATTTTGACTCCTTTTGTTTATCCAAGTCTATCTCGGGCCGAGATTTGATCCAAGATAGGCAATGTCAATACCCGAGTTGTCGTGTTTGGTTGTCCTCAACTGCACATGAAGAATCAAAATCACCAAGTCCCCCATAGTTATTTAAGTAGGTGCAAAGTGAGCATACCAAGCTTGGGTTCGAGTTACACTATTGAGATTTATTTAATAACATTCGAGGGATCCCCAAAACAAACATCTTGTCACTCATCCTGCCATTCAAACGTTCCTACGATCGCTGTTTTCCCCGATACGGACCCTCTGTTGGGCTTCAAGATTGTCATCCTCTTCGCCTTGTGATCGATAGCGGTCCTGGAAGCAACGATCAACGGTGAACTTCATCCATGAAGAGTTTAGCATACACAACAATGAAGCCCTCGACAGTCAAATCCAAAATTTCCTCATCATATCTCTCATTCTCATCAGGGTTGAATGGTGCCATGATTGCAAGAACTCTGTTGAGTAGACCTGACCCGGGGAGACTGGGATCAACCGATATAGGCTGCATTTCTGATACAACACGTCTCGCGCCAATAGGAAGTGCGGAGGCAGGGGCCATCGCTTCTGCGACCGGCCATCACCAGATGGAGAAGATGAAGGAAGTTTCATTTAGTCACCCGTTTAAAAAAGAGTGCGCGTACGAAACGCTCACCGGTACCGATTCGGAATATGGACAACTCGCTGAAGCTAATGGTCGTAGAAGCGGGAGAGAGAATCAGATCACTATTTGGTTCACCAGCAACGGATACCGAATTTGATGGAACACCGGGTGGAGGTCGGATATTGGTTCCATACATATAGGTGTGTATTTGGTGACTGTGGACGCGTTCCCGAAAGCCGCTGTCCAAATCCACGACCTGTTCGGGAGATGAGGATTATAATAGATGTGGATAGGAAGCACATAAGACTCACACCCCCAGATTTTGGTACTTTGATAACCGTAAGCTGTTTGCTATAAATTTTCTTCATCTCGGCACTTAACTTTTCTTGGCCGACGACGAGAATGATGTTGACTGAACTTAGAATATCAGTACTATTCTGGTGGGCAGTGTAAACGGCCACCGCCTACTTTTGAACGCGTCCACACAAGCTTTGGTCAGCCGTTGCCTAACCTCTGTGGTAGCCGCAGGTCCAGATGAAAATAGGGCAGGCGTATCAACAATACAGCCAGAAGCCTTGCCTAACTAAAAACGTAAGCCGTGGAAGAAGGGAATATGGACCAGGGTTCACACCCTCAGGATTCTTGTCGAAGCGTTCATCCATATTCTCTCCAATGTTACGGATCAAACGTTCCATGAGTTGTGGGTTGCGCTTTGCGTCTGCGTGGCCATACCAGTATACAAGTGGGAAGAGGGTATTCGAGCTCAGAGACATAGGTGCAGTTGTCGCAGCGGAACCGAGGGGCGTTGCAACAGAATAAGTATGAATCGGATCGCGTACAGCTGCAGCAGACAGTGTCCCGGGTGCCGCCCATCCGCCCTACGTACAAAACGTGCTGTCAATACACGAGCAATAGGGATGCAATCATTGGAACACACGTCGTTCGGGTCTATATTCACGAGTATAGGCGACCACCCTTGACTAGCTCGAACGCAGTAATTCGTCAGGATTTTACAAAGCGTCGTTTTCCCTGAATTTGTAGGACCTATGACGAGAACTCGAGGAGACTCTGAGGAGCGGGCGTTGTTTGGCGGCTCCCCAGGTGTCAGCGATGATCCTGTGAGCGTCAGCAAGGATCGAACGCGCATTTTCTCAAGCGCGATGTGAAGATTGCCATACGCTTTCATTGGTGTTTCTTCTGACACATATTCAGTGGAGGGTTGGCCGGTAACGTGTTTGGAACACAATAAGTTTCATTTTCGCAGAATGCAACGTTACGGGATGTGAAGACTTATCTCAATTGTACAACCTCGCCATGTAAAAACCGCGGCCTTGCATTCGAATCCAAAAAGGTAGTACTTCCCTGGGACCAACTCCGCGCCAAAGATCTCGGCCTTCCCTCTCACGAGCTGGGAAACAATCGAGCTTTTCTCTGGCAAAATACGCGAGAATGAAGGAGACGCTGCCGTACCTTGATTGCTAAAGTTGTTCCAGGATCAAGCTCGAAGCGATACTCTGACTCGGGCTGCAGAACCCATTCCTGCGTTGCTGGAGATGTGGTCTGTGTACTCATTGGTTAAGTTACGAGAACAAATGAGAGTGTATGCCCCTGGAGGCTACGCCGCGGATTTATCTGTTTCGCTTGAGTAGGTTGGTCACAGTTCAAGGGATGGAGTGGGAGATCGCAGATGCCGATAGATGCCGACGTAGCGTAAAGAAAGAACAGGTCGCAGAAATCGCGAGAACAACAGGTGAATTGGTGGTGGATGGACAGCTTCAAACTGTCGGCTCTACAGGTTACTAGCGTGAGCAATGTCTGGCCCAGAAGACCGCCTCGTGAGGATGACATAAGCATCTACCCCGTTTATATGTCACAATTGTGGTTCTTGTTGGAACGCTTTGATTATTTTACATCGGCTCGCTTGTGCGTCATACTCCATTAACACCTTCTTATCAGGTTTTCATATCCGACTCGCTTCACTCGGGCTCTGGACACACGGAACATCCCTGAGGTTATCTCGGCCCCGTGTGTTGAGCATTTCCTCAATTTTCGTAGAACATGCTAGTTTCGCACCTTACACAAGGCCTCGTCCTGATCGGAGGTGGTACAGAATCAATCAGAGCTTCTGCGGATGGCTATAACCAACAGCCCGCATGGGAAGCACGGCTTGCTTGTTGTATCCATCTTCTCCCAAGCTTCCAAAAGCGAGTCCCCCTTTCTCCGCTCTCCTAAAATTAGTCATATAGCCGACATGTTACGGCAGAACTGCATGCGAAGATTTCTTTGGTTGATGGAGTACACTGGACCGTATGTATATAGGTATGACAACTATAATTGATTAAACTTTGCTCGCCCTGTTTTGTGTTCTCCCTCCATTACTTTCAGCGCCACCTCATACTCCCTGCCCCGTGGCCGTACCTGTCACCTGCAAAAGTGCGGTCATACCTCAGAGCTGACATCACGTACAAGAATGAGCTATAAGAGCGACCATTCCGAGAAGCTGGAGCCACCCCCAAGCAAGCATGTTCAAGGTCATGTTGTTGTGCAAGACGAGGTCGATGTCGCTGCAAAATTGGCAGTCAGTGCGGATAGTGACGTACCTTTGAGCCCAGAAGTCGCTGCACGTCTTCGGTACCCGAGACTTCCATCCCAAGTTCATCCCGAGTACTGACTGTTGGCATCCTGACAGGCGGAAGATTGACCTTCACCTCATGCCCTTGATGTGTAGTACGTTCTTCGTTTTTCATTTCAGGCTATCGATCTTTGACAGGATTGCTATTCCACCCTAACAGTCTTGTATTTGTGAGTGATCTTCGCTGGCCATCCCTCCGCCTTGCTGATTGCCTTCAGGATGACTTTCGCAGACAAGACGACACTTGCACAATCTGCAATATTAGGAATCATGTTCGTGCATTTACCTATTGTACAGTTTCCAGGGTTTAAGCCTCATTTGGTATGTTATTCAACAGGCCAGGCGCACACATTAATCAAAATCAATTCAACTGGCTTGGCACAATATTCTACCTCAGTTACTTAGCCTTTGAGGCACGTTGCTAGATATCACAGAAGGAGTCTTATTGAACTTCCTCGTAGTATCCCCAAAACCTCGCACTTCAAAAGTTTCCGGTTGGCAAATGGATGAGGTATGAATCATCTCTTGAAACGACCCCGAACACCGGCCATTGGTAATGACAAAGCTAATGTTAACAGCATAAATATTTTTATCTGGGCAGTCGCTTTGTTGGCTCATGCGGCTTGCAAATCCTTCGGTGGTTTGTTTGCCGTACGATTCATTCTCGGCGCCTGCGAAGGTACGACAATGATGTTGTGATTCGTCAAGCCCTCAGCGTCTGACTACCTATGGTTTTCCAGGTGCTATTACACCCGGTTTCATGATTGTCACATCAATGTTCTACACCCGAGAGGAACAGACCAAGAGGGTAGGGTACTGGTGTACGTGGCATGCCATCCCGCCAAGAAGTTCATTTATCTCATGAAACTCTAGTCCTCATGAATGGCCTGGCGATCATATTTCTCGGCTTTGTGAGCTTCGGGGTGCTTCACACCAAGGTTTGTTCGTGTTGTAAGACACTCACATCTCATGTTGACTCGTCGATCCAGACTAGTAACTTCATGCCGTGGCAATGGTATGTTGCGCCAACACTTCCTGCTGCGCATTTCATTTGACGGGCGCTCAAAATTTCCAGGCTCATGATCATCACCGGCCTCATCACTCTTGTGACCTCCATCATCTTCTGGTAAGCGTCATTTCCCCCCTTTCGACACCAAATTCTTCTGCATGGATACAGTCTGATGACGACATCTTCGACTGTGGGCGTTCAGGTTCTTCTTCCCCGACAATCCCGCGAAAGCACACTTCTTGAGCGCAGAAGAGCGTGTGCAAGTGGTCCAACGCATCAAGGTCAACCAGACGGGTGTGGAAAACAAGAAATGGAAGCGCGAGCAGTGAGTTATCCGTCTGAGATTATCACCTCTGGCAATCTCGTGGAGGGTGCCATGAACCGTGCATGATCTAATGATCTGGTACGATAGGTTCATCGAGGCCTTCACGGACCCCAAGACCTGGTTGATTGCATTTTACGCTGGCCTCGGGTAGGTGTGGTCTGATATATGCGTGGAAAAGGCTATCGAAACTCACTATCTTTAACCCAAATTTCAGGAACGTGTTCAACTCTGTATGTCAATTTTCTTCTCTCCATCTATCAAGAATGGCCTTGTGACATACATTTCAAAAATAGATCACTAATCAACGCCTGATCATCGTGTCCATGTTCGGTTTCACACCTATCCAAACCACTCTAATTAGTTGCGTCGATGGTTTACTTGAGAGTGCGTACTATTTTCGCTTCCGGCACTTATGCGCATTAATTAAAACGGCGTCTAATTATTATCGATATAGTCGTTTACATATGGCTTGCTGTTACCATCGCTTCACGTCGGGAGATTGGTAGGGGATACGCAGGGGCAATGATGTTCCTTCCTGCCATCCTGGGCGCCATCCTCTTGAATACACTTCCACAACACAACAGGATCGGCTTGCTATTCTCTTACTGGCTGACAAGTATGCTCCGTCACCGTCGCCTTGCAGAATGAACACTGATTCTATCTTCCTAACCTCAGTCACCGCAATCTCGCCCTTCGTTATCCTTTTGGGCTGGACTGGTTCAATAACTGCTGGCCATACAAAGAGTGCGTGTCTTGCTATCTCTTTCAATGGGATCTGGATCATACTGACTGGGTACAGGAACGACCGTCAACGCAATCCTCTTCGTCGCTTACGGGGTTGGTAACGCTGCTGGTCCCTTCATGTGGAAGAAGGAATACCAACCTAGGTAAAAAAATATTTACTTCTCTTTTATCCCTCAATCCATTACTCACTGGCATCACCCCCCGCGTAGAAACCGCGTACCGTGGATCATCAACACCGTCGTCTTTGGTGGTTGCGCACTGGCTCTTCTCGCCCTACGGTTCTACCTTACTTGGCAGAATAAGACGAGGGAAAGGGAAAGCCATGATGATACCTATGACGACGTATATCTTACCCATATTGACGAGAAGGGAAACACTGTAGAGAAGAAAGTTGACAAGGTACGTTTACTGATTCTCTTTCACTCCCTCACGTCAAAATGACCGACTTGTCGACAGGCCTTCCTTGATATCACGGATATCCAGAATCGCGAATTCCGCTATGTGCTATAACCGTAGCGTAAATATCTAACACTTAGTGTAACCATTCTGAGCGTGTAGCAAGCTAGTTTACTCACTTCGTGCTTCTGTTGGGACGGCCGCCCGTATATTATTTGTTTGGTATTCGACTGGCTTGGGTTTTGTGTTTATTTCAAGTTGCCTGTTATTTGTATCCTTGTCATCAGTAGCTTTCTAATACAGATTGGATTGGATCAAGAGGGCGGCCTCGACTAAATCAGTTCACTCTGAAAGCATGGCAACCCAGAGGATTGGGCTAGCAGTTCATTTAAACACCGCACAGGGATATTTCGTCTCAACGTCCGACCAACTCTCCGTGTCTGATTCCAATATCTGATACCGTGTTGAGCAGCGGAACAAAGACCTAAAATTCCTCGCATGTAATCATTCTTCAAGAGAAATGACTCACAAAGAAAGTGTTCTCGTGTTCGTCATTTCGACAGTCGACCTCTGAAGCCTCATGATAGAATAACTCAAGTCCAGTATATGTATATTGCACACAGTCCGAGGCCAACATCAATCGAAGACGAGGGAAAAAAAACATTATCATCGGAGCACGGCGCGGACGAAGTACCCGAAGAAAAAACAAGTATAGGCCTCCAAGCCTAAATGTTGACGTTGACGGGAGAGCAGTTCAAGACGTTGACCAAGCCCGGCTATTCGCATATAAGAGTCAATGATCTGTAGAGGGATTCCTAAAGTAGGGAACTGCACGCACGAAGTTGTTCCCCTCGCAGCAAACGGGTTGAGCAGCACAGTTGTTGCCATTCAGACCCAAGACGGCAATGGGGGTGCAGTCAATACCGATGAGCGGGAGCAGATTGGCCGGGATATCGAGGACGCCAGCAGCGGAAGCGCTAGTGTGGTCCGCCTGCTGAACTTGGTTGCCTGAGGTGAGGTATGAGCGAAATGTTCTTCACAGGTTGGTATTAAAGGCTCACAGCAAGAGAGTGTGCCGACATTGCAACTGCCAACGGGCTCGGTGGGAGCGGGAGCGGCCTACAGAAAAATATTAAGTATGAAGAGTGTTCTACGTCAAGTCCCATAGAAACAACTCACCGTGACGATGGCAGGGAGAGCAACGAGTGCAGCGACAAAAGCGCGAGAGAACATGTTGAGGTGGCTTGGGAAAGGCGTGGAAAGAGGGAGTGAACGAGAGTTGAAGGAGGTAGGAGGAAAGGGTACTGGGGAAGCCTAGACTCGGTGGACGCCTTTATATACCATTGCTGTATTATTCCGGTTGTCCACTCTGAGATCGAGATCGAAGGCCTGGTCGGATCTCGTCCAAGTGAGCGACTCGTGAAGCTTCGCAGAGCCAATGGAGAGTAGCCAATGGAGAGTGAGGAGGGAAGCGGCCGAAGCATCGTGTTCCGACGATAGACAAATTAAGTAGAGAAGGACAAGTCTTCCCCCGGACCAAGGCAATAGGAATGGGAATCACAATATCCCTTTTCATGCCACCAAAGTTGCTCCGCAGGACCGGCGTCCGAATCAACCTTAAGGCGGGCATCGAGACATGGAACCATGGCAGGAGAAGCTCGAGTATCGCTAATGCCCGTTCCACGATTGGCGTACGAAATGACATGTCCTTGCTCCACCAGTGACAGCTATTCCTCATGGAATAAGGAATGTTCCTTCTCTCAGATGATCACCATCCAGTGCGGGTTTCAGATGTCTACGTGGATCGAAGTGCCCCGAGCAGGCGTAATCCCGACTATTTGGGCAATGAGAAGGGTCTTTCGAATGCAACGCAACAAGGTCAACAAGGCGGGTGCGGAATGCAAGAAATGGAAGCATGGGCGGTGAGTTGTCCGTTTGAGATTATAGGATCCGGCGATTTTGTGGAGGGTACCAAGAACCATGATCTAACAGTCTCATGCACTAGATTCATAGAAGCCTTCATGAGCCCTAAGACCTGATTGACGGCGTCTTATGTAGGTCTGGGGTAGATGTTGGCTGATATATGCGTGGGGAAGGTATAGAAACTCACCGTCTTTGACCGAAATTCTAGGAACAAGCTCAAAACTGCATGGCAACTTTGTCTCTCCAAATCAGGATACAAGTCCATTACGAGTCCGCTCCGCAACAGAAGCCACCCAAAGGCGATAGCTGACTGGTGTGAGTATGACGATAGCAACATAGAAAAATTACCGACTGTCTGGTCACAAGAGAAATGTGCATAAATAGCACACTGTGAACAATCCCAACCGTTTGTTGCCCCGTCATTCCTACTCTACTAAATGGGGTAATCAGGCTGTTCCGTTGATTCCACAGATCATCTAGTCCCCCACCATGCCGCTGACGCATTATCGCGTTATGAATAGTTGCAGCTCTACAACCACAACCACAAATAAACACCCATATCATGGACCCCCTCGATTTACGTTGGGGGCAGAGAAACAGCAATACAGCACCGATACGCCCTCCATGGTATGACATATCTTCAGGACTACGAATTCCGCTATGTTCTCTAACTATAGCGTAAATATTCAAGACTTAATATAATCGCCATGTAACAAAGGCAGTTTGCTCATGTTGTACTTTTTTGTGACCCCACCCATATATTAATCATTTCGTATTCCGACTGGGCTGGGTTTTGCGTCCGTTTCAAGTCGTCCGCTGCTATCAATGGGTTGTGAATTTAGATTGGTTTGGATCAAGGTGGCGGCCACGAATAAGTGAAAGCATGGCGAAGAGTCAACTCAAAGGACTTGTCAGTGAGAGCTGGTGGTCCGCTAAAGCAACATCCATCCTGACTATGGGTCTCTGATACCACTTTAAGCAACGAACCAAAGATGTAGGATTCCCTCGACACAATCATTCTTCAAGCTTCAAGTCGGATCGCAAAGCTGGCGAGCATAATGTCACCTTCGTTGCTTCAATACCCGAACCTCACGCTAGGACCACTCAAATGTATGCACGTATATTGCACCTACTTTGAGGTTGACATTAATAGAAGGCGAGAACGAGAAGACTATCATCAGGGCACCGTCCGGACGACGTAAACCCAAGGGAAAGAAAGTACGGGCCCCCAGCCTAGACACTGAGGTTGACAGGGGCACAGTTCAAGGCGTTGACCAAGCCGGGCTGTTCGCATATAATCGTAAATATTTTATAATTGGATTAAAATGCAAGGGGTATGGACGTACGATGTTGTTTCCCTGGCAACAAACGGGTTGGGCAGCGCAATTGTTGCCATTAAGACCTACAATGGCGGCGATGGGGGTACAGTCGATACCGATGAGGGGGACGAGGTTGAGCGGGATATCGAGGACGCCAGCACCGGCAGCGCTAGTGTGGTCAGCCTGCTGAACTTGGTTGCCTGAGGGTGGGGTATGAGCAAAAGGTACCTCAGAGATTGGTATTGAGAGGCTTACAGCAAGAGAGTGTGCCGACGTTGCACTGGCCAACGGGCCCGGTGGGAGCAGGAGCGGCCTACAGGAAAATATTATGTATGAAGAGTGTTCCACGTCAAGTCCCGTACAATCAACTCACCGTGACGATGGCAGGGAGAGCAACGAGTGCAGCGACAAAGGCGCGAGAGAACATGTTGAGGGGGTTTTGGAAAAGGCGGGGGAAGAAGTGAGTGAGAGTTGAAGGACTAGAGAGGAGAGGGAGCTAAAGAAGCCTAGCCATCCCAGGATGCCTTTATATACCACTGCGGTATTATTCCGATCATCCACATTGAGAGCGATCTTGAAATGCCTATCCAAAGTCCACGGATCTCGCCCAAGTGAGCGGCCCATAGAGCTTCGGAGAGCCAATGAGCGAAAGAGTGCGGCCGAAGCATCGCGTTCTGAAGATGGACGAATTAGGGGGAGAAGGTCAAGTCTTCCACGGACTTCTTCATGTCCGAGAATGTTAGAGCCCCATTTTGCGAACCAAGGCACTGGAAATGGGAATCACAGTATCCTTATTTCATGTAATTGCAATTTCCTCGACAAACTCGCGTCAGAGCCATCCTCAAGAAGTCAGCCACATGACAGCGTCCAGACGTCGCACCATAGCAGGGAGAAGTTCGAGTATGGTCACTGGTATTTGCCGATCCGCTCCACGGTAAGCGTACGAAATGACACGTCCTCGACATCTGTACGTTCCGAGTAGAATTCGGAGAAAACGCGGTGTTGTGCTAATACCAAGGAAAATAGATATATGGTGTCTCAGATCATCGTCACTAGATGCGGGTTCTGGGCTTTTGCGCGATTCGATCTTACAGTCAAGTACCCCAAGTAGGTATAATCTTGACTAATTGAGCGAAGAGAAAGGTCCTTGGAACGAAACAACAGATCTAGGCCTCCGGTAAATGGACAACTAGAGTCAGGGAAAATAATGAAAACAACCACACCAAAGAGGAAAAGATACAGCTTAATACAGCAAATCTGTTATAATGATACTTCTTGCCATTCACAGGAAGGCATTCAATTTCACGGGTTTACGGACGGCCGCTGAATTCCCTTCGTTGAACTTGTACGACACACGATAAGGTTCTACCGCCTGTTTTTGCACAGCGGATTTCGAGTAAGTGGTGGAGCTAACGGTGATCGCGCGTCCAAAGAAATCGGTAGGAGTCTAGCATGCAAGTCAAAAATCACACTGCGGAGTTGAAAGCGTAAATAATTTACCTTGTCGGAAACATCTGGTGGGTTCATTCTCAGCTTCTTCTGGGCAGGTCCAGAAGACTCCGCTTTGGGGTAGTTGTTTGGTTCACTACTTCCATATTGCATCAGAACAGTCCCATATGTTGTTCATCGGTCACGAGATCCATACCTTGGTAGTTGTTTCTCCGTATAGCGTTTTCCCCCTTTCCCTTTCTCAATGATACTCAAGTCCCGAGCCGCCAACCTGGCTTCGACCTAGAAAGTTCGAGTTCGACAATAGCGTAGCGCAAATAGCATATACTGCTTACTTCCATAGCGACCATATGCCGGACAGCGTATCGTGATGCGGCAACGTCGTTCGCCCTCTTACCATCGTAAGTGATGAACACATCAATGGGGCTACGTAAAAGAAGACCAGTCAGACAAGCATGATTACTTTCACTCCATCGGTCGCGGACTCACGGTTCTAGGCGGTACGATAATTGTCCTTCTTCTCCTCTATCCAGGACAAACCTCAGTTCCAACGCTACCATGATTTCAATTAGTCGTCCCAGCATTAACCGCTCCTCAGCCCGTATAACTTGGCTATTCACCTAAGCGACACGTCAGTGACTCGAAATTAACACAGAAGCTGTGACTGACAGGTCTGAGCGGCGGAGATATAATTCGGTTAATGAACGGCATGAACTCAAGTTGGAGTGTCGGAGTGCTGATAAGGTGTCTGTAAGCTCCCCCTTCCTGGCGGAGTGTGGCGTTGCGAAGACATTGGGCAAAAGACTCGTAAACTTCTTCATTTGATTTTGTCAATTGATGGTGCTGAGTGCGACACTGGTGAGCCGACAGTCATTCGTTGGAGCATATAGACAAACCTCCCAATCAGAGAAATTACGCTCTATCCGTTGAGAGCCTCGAGTCTGGAATAAGGGATAAAATGGAACAAGAGTGTAGGGCAAATACGGGAGGAGGGCGAATTCACCATCGACGAACATCGATGAGGATAACGCATCATATGCAATTAGCCACTCATTTGCCCTTTCGTAGCGCGAGAAGTTCGCATCATGCTGTCGGACAGTTGTATAATGCCCAAAACAACCTGAAGTCTGTCTGTTAGCGACGAAGAACCATTAAAACCTGGGATTTACTCACCATTTGCAATAGCCGCCTCCTTACCACTGCCCTCAATCTCGTGACAGAGTCGATTTACATATCTTGATTCTTGTTCCTCAGTCATCCCGAGTTCTTTGACCCGCTTCTTAGTCAGGGGGCTGAAGATACTGTTGAGAACCGAAAGGATGGATGTTTCTCCTTCCTTCATCCCACTGGTGGCCTTACGAATGACCGTTTCGGTGACCTCTTCTTTTCGTGATTTAATGAACTATGCGCAAAGGTCAGCCCCTAATCATACATCAAGTAGGGCGATGTTCGATACACTTGCCTGTAGTGTATTGATACATCCACGGAGATCCCCCTTCGCCATCGCCACAAGGGTGTTCAGCGCCCGTGTATCGGCTTTGAGGCCTTCATTTTCACAAATTTCCTGGAGGCGCCGGACAGTATGAAAGTCTGCTGGACGCGTAAACCGCACTTGGTAGGCGTGAGGCCGTAATTTAACCAATGAGGAGGCATTGACGTCGTTACAAATGCAGATTATCGGACGGAGAAGGGGCCTTTGAGCGCCGGGTTGTTGCTTCTGGCCGGGCCGTCCTAAAACGACGGTTGATTACACGAAAGAATGTTCTTCACCCATGAGAAACGTACTCTTCCTCTTCCACTTGTCCTGTGTTAATTGTACGAGGTTGTGAACAAAAGAATTAGTCTGTGAAGCCGTGTCAGCCGTCAGAATGAAAGCGTTGGGTATATTGGCTCACATTGTCGCCAGCTCCAGTTGCACCATCAATTTCGTCAATAACTAGCAAAACGGGTTTCGTGCCATTCACTGCAACTCCAGATTCCAGAGCGGGCCGTATTCGTTCATCGACTACGTTTCCTACCCGAGCGTCGCTAGATACATGCGATGTTATTTTGGTTTTCTGAGCCGTCCTCTGAATCATGCGCACCTGGCGTTGATTTCCAAAACGTCGTAGCCTGCATGGCGAGCTACGACATGTGCTAATGTAGTCTTTCCTAGTCCTGGAGGCCCGGAGAGAAGGAGAATCTGGTATCAAGTTATTAGTATTCTAAGGTATCTATGGGGAGCTCTTCACCTTTTCTCGCGGTCGATGATACTCGTCGTCAGTGTTAAAATTCTCATCCCCCTCACGTTGTCGTTTTTTCCCTTTCTTCTTTCCGAAGACACAGTAGTCCCATTGTTTAACCCACGCCATAGTCTCTCGTGCAACACGATCATTGCCTATGAGGTCCGTGAAACAGGTCGGGCGATAGCGGTCCACCCAGAGAGTATCCTCTGTACAAACACCAGTGGTTATTGTTCTCGAGGACTCTGTTGTCGGGCTAGAGAAATTTTATTGAGCACCAACTCCGTCTTTCAGTAGTTGAACGCGCACCACAGCAAGTCCTTAGCCATATTTGCAGAGACTTCATCCAGCAGCCGATGGATTGGTGTGTCGAGGAGGTTGGAAAAAGGGGAGTTCGTCGAGGTCGGGGCCTGAGAAGATTCAATACCTGTTATCTACAAGGAGCGACATGCCTACTGCAGAAGGTTGGTTGCGCTTGCGTTTTTTCAGGAAAATAGTCGTTCCGCCGAATGTCGTCGCTCTGACAGAACCTGGGAGCGGTTCTAATGGCGGTTCTTGGAAGGAATGGAGTAGAGGAGATGGTCGACCAAAGGTTGTGCTAGAGGAGGGGCCTACTTCAGATATTAAATATACAAGCGCCTCATCAACGGTTCTGCAATGTCACCTTTTCCAGTAGGCGCTTCTAAGCCACTGCATAGGGAGGTCAACGAAGTCTCTTCGGATCCAACCACCATATAGTCTGAGCCTTCAGCATGAGCCTGTGGCGTCTTTGCCTTTGATAATAGGTCAGACAGCGCAAAAGAAGGAGCGTCTAGCAATATTATGAACGGTCAAAATCTTGTGCTTGAAACGATCTGTGTTCACCTGTTTTAGGGAGTGCTCCAGGTTCCTCAAGCCTTGTTGTTTCCTCCGGCTGTGCGGGGGTTAAGAGCTGGTTCGGTCTGAACGAGATCCCGCTGATAGAAGCGAGTTTAGAGTTTGTTTCAGGGGCCGGGGTTGAGCCAAGGAGTCCATTAGGTGCAAAGAGCCCCATTATTCGTAGAACGTCAATATTCCGCGAGATTGCAAAGTTCTACTAGCTGAGTAGCACCTGAGCAAAATATTTGCGCGTAATTCAGGTGGTAATAATATACAGGGTGTTGCAGGGGTTGGAGACAAGGAAGACGCGACTTGAACCCATAATCTACTCCCAGTGGCAGGCATCACGTCTCGTGATGGCGTTATTTGGCATCATCCCCCAAGTCAAATAATGTGATCTAATCGTCTCCCTTGGTCGAGGCACTCTTGTATCTTTGCGATGTCCAATGGACAGGGCTCAGCCAGAAATCTTGCGGAGGGCAGTCAGGAAGGTAAATAAAGCCACTCAGGCTTTGGTTACTTTACTAATTCACAGTTTTTAGCCTTTCGAGCACTTATAAATTCCATTGCACCTGAAGCTGTTGCAGAGAAGGATGGAAAGCTTACACCTGAGGCTGTTGAAAAACTATCCGAAAAGCTGAAAGAGTTGGTGGGTGAGGATGCAGTCAAGGACTTTGAGCACCGCAGGAATGAAAGGGGTGAAGTACGTTTTTCTCGATTTTTACGCACACTTCACTCCAAAGCAATTTACAGCTCGTGAATGAAGAAGGTCTTCCTATCATTGACATCTCCGAACCCGCTCCACCCACTGAGGCAAAGGAACCAGAAGTCTACCCTGTGGTCCATGATGTTCCTCTGATTCGTCTATCCTCACTTCCGTCTGCGGCAAGAGAGAAATTACGTCGGCAACGTGACCGGATCTTGGACGCCTTGGAGGAAGAAGAACGTCAGGAGAATGCACGGCAGGAACTTGCAGATAGGGAAGAGAGAGAAGAGATTCTACGGAGGCGCAAGGAGGAAGCTGCAAATGAAAAGGCGAGAATGCAGAAGGCGAAGGAACTCCAGAAGAAAATGGGCAAGGCCCTCATGCGCAACATGGGCCACTCTGGAAAGGGTAATGACTCCACAGCACAAGAAGGGAGGCCCAGAAAACGTGTGGATTCTCAACCAGATACAAGCTCCGATATACGCAAAAAGTCGGTCACCTTTGTCGAAACAAGCAACTCCACTTCTAATGCGAGCAAGCCAGAATGGGGTGACGTGACTGCAGCGAGATTACGTTCGGGCAAACGACCCACCCTATTCCAAGCATTTCGCTCCGATAGCAACCCTGTTAAACTCAGAGTTATCGAGCGCAACCTCGCGGGGCATACATTAATCACCTCCAACCGAACACCTTCTGTTGCTCAAACCGTAAATGACTCTGACGACGAATCTGAGCCAGAGGATAATCAGCTCCGGACTGCCTCGGACGGCGACGAAAGCGACGTGGTGGCAGAGAAAGCTCCCGATAGCGAAGACGCAGAGTTGGAACTCGAAGATGAACACGACTTGGATTATGCGCGACACCAGCGAGAGATAGCCCTGGAATATTACAAGAAGCGTAACACAATTGGCCAAGACGCGGCAAAAGCCATGATGAACCATACTCACGAAGATGAAGATGTAAGTCGCCTATGCTTAACAAGCTCGCCACCTCGACTCATAGAGCTTTGGTTAGGAGCCAATTCTCGATGTCCCGACCCCGAACAATCAACCTAAACCTTCCATCTCACGTTTTAAAGCTAATCGAATAGCATCAGCCTATGGGGCTTCAACCCGCACCGAACCAACATCCTTGGCAGAAACGGTCCTTCCTGAATCCACCGCTCGAACCATACAACATGCCATCCGCTCCGGTCGAATTGATGATGATAATCGCTTGGTGGGTGGCGAGCATGATAGCGATAGCGAAAATGAGGACGAGGGATTGCAAGAAGTGTTGGGGCTACTCAAGAAGGGAGAGGTCTACAACCTTGGGCCAGAGGGTCGGTACCTGTATACCGGCCCCAAGCCACAGCTTGATGCCGCCTCAGCTACCCCAGTGGATGCCTCCACGGAGCCACACACAACACCATCTTCTGACACAACCACTCAGGAACAGCAGCAACAACAGCGCCAGCTGCCACCCCTCGACAGACCCAAAGTCTCCAAATTCAAAGTTGACCGTTCTCAAGCCGGTAGGCCTTCAACGACTCCCCGTTCAGCAGCCTCTACCCCGCACTCCTCTGGACGTTCGCCGCCCAAGCACCCATCCCCTCTCAGGGAAACGATCGTTGAGAAAAAGCAACCTAAATCTACGCATACACTAGAATCGACCCCTGCCTATTTATCGCCGTCGTCACGTTTAGACCCGAAACTGAATGCACCGGCACAGCCGTTTGCTTCGACAGTCATAGAATCACCCTCTTTCTCCAACAGGTTCAAGGAGCCCACACAATTACCTATTGGTGCAGGTCCTTCTCCGATGGTTATTGATTCGCCATCGTTCCCTCCGCCTGGTCAACGATCACGACGACCTGAGCACCCACCTGCAGTCGTTTCTTCCCAGAGCCTTGCTACTGGTAAAACGTCTCAACCAAACGTAGCGGAAAGACCCGCAACTCCTTTGTCAGCGCCATCAATAACACGTTCGCTATCAAATCCAATCGTAGCATCAATTGTGCAAGAACGCGTTGCCCCTGGGTCGACAGCGGACCGTAAGGATGTCGGCCAAAACGACAGTCCTAATTCTGCACCTAAGAAAGTATCGAGGTTCAAGCAGGCCAGAGAAAACCATACGTAGTGAGGCTCATATTCGATCCTCAACTTTCCGGCTGCATGATTTCAGGATGATAGACTTTTCGTCAGTTGGGTTTCCTCGTACTAATACAGATTTTAGAACAATTGCCAGAAAGATTTGCATATATCTGAAAGAGGGATGATCCAAGGACAAAAGCGGAGAAAATCACCAGAAGAGTGTCGCGAACCCTTATGTTAAATCAATTACCTCGCTTTTAATTCTTTTGCGGAAACTTGGAAGGACAGTGTGACCACGCCGCTTCGTCCCCGATGTCTTCAGGTGCGCCTTATTAAACGAAATCAGAAATCCCAGAGGGCAGCATTAAGCACACAAACCTGCATATATGAAATCTCTTTTACATCGTCAGAATCTGACTCCTGGTTAAAAAGATCCTGGAGGCTTGGTGTTGGTGATAATGTGCGTAGGACCTTTGGGGCTATGTCATCGGCAATGAGGAGATCTACGGTATCATCAGTGTGCGTTGGACGAGATGTCGGGCGATGTGTGATCACCGAGCGGCCGATATTTAAATTCAAACGTGAGGTATGGCTTGTTATCGATCTCCTTGGCCAGGACGGCGTCAATCATAGGTGCAGGCGAGATGTACTCCTTCCCAAACCTATTATATTGTCAACGCAACCCTAGCTCAGAGGCAGGGAATGAGACGTACCGGACATGATGGGATCCGGCCTTTTTCGAGCGCTCGTGAACAACTTGATCCTCGAGAGTTTGTCTTCCATATTCATGCTCCTGGACCCGGGTCGTGACACGCAGGACATTGATTCTCCACAGGTGCAGTTTGATGACACCAAGATCTCGTGTGTCGTCGATATGGCCAGCGAGGCTGTCGTCGTCTTACAGAGGTCAGCTATTCCTGTCCCCAATATCGGGGTAGTGGGAACCCACCTGTAACTCGAATCGGAGCAAACATGAAGTCCCTGCGAGTATAATCTGATGTCCTTGCGTATGAAACACCCACACCGTTGGGTTTGTCAGGATAGTTGTGGGCGTCTAACATAATATGTGTATCACAGTGCACGCCATCAATGTAGACCGACGCTTTCAAGGGTATTTCTCTCGTCGAGTTGTACCAGTTAACAGCAAATTTCTACCAGTAGGTAATAAACTCAACGTAAAACGGGGTATGGTGGGTTCATTGAAGATACGTACTTTGCCTGCCTCGGACGGGATCCAACAGGTAATGAGATTCCCTGAGTGTCGCACGTCGTACACATTGGTTGCGTCGCCCCCTATGGTAATCCAGGCCCAATACGGCGCACGCTGGAGCATGTGCATCTTAGACTCGTCCTAAGGCAAGCGCAAGACAGTAAGGGGAATTGCCCCATAGACCAATGAACAGTGAGGGGTTTATATATAAATGTTACGGTGTTTCACGTGAGGCTGCCTTCTGCCCCTTCTGTTTCCTCAATGCTACTAAATGTTGATGTGCTGAGACCTAGAGTTATGCTGTATGTCCAGGTGACGTGATATATGAATTTGTCCACAACGTGTGATGCAGTTTATAAACGTCCAGCGTTAGCACCAGTCGTGACCCGCAATGTTCTGGATACGGGAAGATCTAAAAATGCAGACCTCAAGATTGTTACCTCCATGTGCTTGTTTTGGATACGCCCAAGGAGAGATTTGCCAAGAAGGTTACCGGGTTTAGTGGGCACTGCATTCCGAAGTCTAGGACGAGCTGAGCAGTGAACCTAACGTGACGTTAAGTTACTTGTCACATCACGTGTGATCAGAGAGAGTAACACAGGCGTGACTGATATGAGACTTTGGACACCAACCATCATAATGAATTCACCTCCAGACCCAGGCTCACCGACTGATTCCACATCTACCAGTGGCACTCCACCGGAAGAAGCTATTCCTGGCAATGTCCAAACGGAATCTCGCTCTTCAGGTCTAGGACTCTTCCAACTCGCTAATCAGATCACGGCTACATTCTCTGGATCTTCTAAACGACGCAACCCCTCCAGCGGACCCAGTGGTACGGCTTCATCTGCGCGTGATTCAAAGCAACGCAGGCGCGGTGATGGCTCGAGGTCTACGTGGGAAACACGAGGTGATATGCAGGGTCCTAGGAAGGAGAAAGAGGAACTCGTCGACGCCAACATTGTCGATTATCTACGAAAAGGTACAGTTAGGGTGCTTTTATCACCTGAATAAGAGAAATAAAGCGCTTTTCGCCCAGAAATCGGAGATCCGTTCCTAGAAGTGTCGACCTCAAATTCATCGTCATAAATTCTTCCAAGTATGTGCCTCGTCACTTCCTGACCCAGTTGGAATATTTGTTGATCTTTGTGCAACAGTATCACTTTCGTTAGCTTGCTTCGGTTCCTCATGTGTATCAATGTACCAATACTAGCGTTTCTCATTTCACCGATCAAGTCCATGCATAAATAAATCTAAATCCTCCTAATGCCTAAGATACAATTGGCCTAAATGAAGCAATCGTACAAGTTCATGACACTGTGGTATCAATAATTACACCAATGCTCGTCTTAATCTGACCCACTCCCTCCCTTCTTCGGCGACGGTGGTTTCTTCCTCATCCTCTTCAATGAGAGCACATGTGATAGGGTTTCCTTCCCTTTCAATATCGATCTTTTCCTCTTCATCTCGGTCTCTCTTCTCTCCGACAAATTTGTCTGCATCCTCTGCATCGCAACACCTCTCTCCTCTGTCGCAAAGTCAAACCCGCGTTCTACAGAGGTCATACCAGTAGCCATATCTGTTCTACTCGCACACCTGATGTCCATCGATGGTCTAGGGAACCTAGGCTCAATTGTGGCCACACTAGATCTCCGCGAGGTCGTACGAGACGTTAAAGACGACATCGATGGGCGTGCCTGTGCTTCCGCCATGTTTCTGAGTGCTGACCCTGGGCCATCCGAACGCGCAAGGTAACTCAGGTCCTTGTGCGGCTCATTCCAATTGATCCACCGCATGATATCTATGTCAGTCGGACGGAAGATGAACTGCCAGCCTTTAAAGAGGTATCGGGGAGTCATCGCAAGTATGAATGTGAGGAAGATGCAAAACCAAAAATATGCCGAATGGAACAAGTAGAGATTGTTCCCGTATAGGGATGTAACAGCGTATCCAGGCGAGATAGTGGCGTAGATTGCCTGTTCATCTTTGTCAGAAAATTCCAAGAATGATGACCTGATCACTTACACTGAATACCCAAACAATCACGATACCCAGGAAGACGGCAAAGAATATCCAACCAGTCCAGGCTGTCGCATTGAAACCAGTATATATGTTCGCAACCATGACAGCTGAGATAGCCATCGTCTTTCTCATAATCAGAATCCGGCACCAAGTAGAACAATTGGGAGAACGACCTACCGTTGAGAACTCAGTTTGCATGACGTCAAACCCGTCGTCCCTGCTGCTTGTGGTTTTGTAGGAGTAGAGAATCAAGAAAAATATTACAGCGGACTTAGCGAGAAAAGTAATTCGTCAATGAGCCGTTGGTTCACATGCGAAAGGATGCTCACCTGCACCACTCCATCGAACATATAAATAAAGAATAAACGTAACCCAAACCAGGAACCCTCCCGGCCATAGTGATACAATTCGGGAACTTGCATAAGTACATGTGCATCTGCGTTTGGGTGCCTATGATCAGCGATAGCCAAAGAAAGGGGTCAGTAAGCGCACCAAGGAACCTATCAAACAGCCCGATCCCAATCACAGGGGCAATAGTCCAAATCGAATTCCAGAACAAAACATAAATATAATCGAACACGCTGGTTGAAGTATCGTTAGCATACGAGGTATCTTTCTTGGAAGGACGCTCACTATCTTCCACTCCAACCACTGTATATCTGGAACCACCAGAGTATACCAGTTGGTACCATATTTTTATAGAAGAAATTGAGAATCCTGCAGTAGACGTAACATTAGAGAGCGTTTTTGACAGTTAAATGCTTTTACACACATCAACCCGTTACGTGCATAAGACCAGTGACCATGTACCAAGAGCAATTTCTTAAGAAATCGGAACTACAGGAACAGTTTAACATTACAACACAAGGCATGCAAGGAGGGGCCTACCTGTCCAATAGCATAGTCTGACGAGTTGACGGCCTGCAAGCCTTCCTCTCCGGAGATACCAACGCCAACATCAGCGGCCTTCGCATATGAGTCAGCACCAGAGACGTGGAATAGCGAGCAGTTTCAGCGTACCTGAATCATGCTAACG
This sequence comes from Podaxis rugospora, assembly GCA_018524415.1. Taxonomy (NCBI): domain Eukaryota; kingdom Fungi; phylum Basidiomycota; class Agaricomycetes; order Agaricales; family Agaricaceae; genus Podaxis; species Podaxis rugospora. Next base: position 32,038 of record JAEUWL010000438.1, read on the forward strand.
TCGTTTGCGCCATCTCCAATAGCCAGCGTCATGGCACCAAGGCCGTCTTTGACCAAATGAACAATCAACGCCTTCTGTAGAGGGGATACGCGACAGCAGATGACGCCTTCACAAAGCGTGGCCAGACGAAGCAAGAGGGATTTATTTTCCTCATCTGCGAGAGCCTGAAATCGGCATCAACCAAAAAATTCAAGAATAACAGGAGCAATGGCCTCACCTCGAGTAAAGCAGCACCATCCACAACAAGTACAAAGCCTCCTGGTCTCTCGCCGTTATCGACGCCGACAATGGAAGCACCGGTAACGATCCTCTGTAGTGGGATACCCCCGTCTTTGTCCTTGGCGGGTGTAGACGACCCAGTCAGGTTAACCATCGACACTGAGGCGTTAGCTTCGGGGAAGAACTGAGCCAGGGCGGCTTTAATCTGCTCTTGAGCAGGTCGAGGTCCTCCACGGACGATGATGATATTGGAATCCGGACTTATTAGGTTTGTACTTCGCCCAATTGCTGCAAGCAGACAATGAGAAGAGCGCCCATACGTTGTCGGAGGTGTACGCACCGATAGCTGTTTCCAGTTTATCTCCCGTCGCCACCCAAATCTTGATTCCTGCCCTCTTGAGATCCGCGATCGTTTCTGGAACGCCGTCTTGTAGCTTGTCCTCAATAGCGGTAGCGCCAAGCAACCGGAGCTCCTGTTCTAGTTCATTGGATATGGCCTCGATCTGTTCCTCCCTGTTTTCCATCGCAATCGTGGCGTCGTGATATCGTTTGCTCCATTCCTCATAATCGTTTTCTATCATGCCACATGAGCTATACATTTCTACTAATCCGAAAAAGAATAGACGCACCGTTGATGACCTTGTATGCCAACGTCAGCGTCCTCAACCCCTCATTGGCGAACTGGCTCAAATGCCTTTCCGTCTCCTCCCTAATATCTTCATCCACACCTTGTTTCAACCGCTCGAAAATCACGTTATCAGCACCTTTCGTGAGCAAGAACAGCCGGCGATCATCTCCATCGACCCTCCTCAGGACCACGCTCATCCTCTTCCTCGCGCTTGTGAATTCTAGGATATTCAACAACTCATACTTCTCCACCTCCTCTGACGACGGTGTCCTCAGACTGAGGATATCTCGGTCGCGCCCAAGGAACTGGAACCCCACATCTGCTGCGGCCTGGACAAGGGCAGCTTCATCTGGAGATTGGGCTTTGTACGTGATACGACCCGTCTCAGGATCCTGTGCAGTGAGAACAGTGTGACACAGGGACAAGACTGTAAAGAACCCGTTCAAGTTGCGTGCGTGGCGTCGAGTCTCTGGATCGGGGTCTTCCGACAGGACAGCTTCGAGATCTTGCTCAAGATCGTGATCGTGGAAGTGAATGTTATCATCACTTTTCTGACCTTCCTTTGTAATGCTGTTTGAGCCTCCAGAGCTGTGATTCGCCATCCACACCTCGACTTCGTCCACGTCGTCTTTGCTATGCAGGGACGAGGGTTTTTCAATGGGTACTTCTTCGTCTCTATTGTTGTCACCCCTGTAGGCAACACCACCAATTGAGCACTGACGGAAGACCATCAGGTTCTGGGACGTGTTCATCAGCCGAATTGAATGATGCCATCTGGAAATCTCACTTACCTGTGTCAGTGTGCCAGTCTTATCAGAGAATATGTACTCAATTTGACCCAAGTCATCAGACAAGTTCCAACTTCTTGCGACCGTAGCCTGGTTGGCCTTCGCGTACCAAATATCGGCGTCGAAATAGATCCAGGCAGCTTGACACGTTTTCACAAACTCAATCGAGATGTAGAGTGAAATTGGAACGATTAATTGAAATCTGACCAAAGTCAGCACAATTCAAAAGGGCAAATGTCTCGATCCTTACGTTAAGAGAGCGAAGACCCAGGTGACAAGACCATTGATTCTTGGGTTGTCCCCGCTAGTGTTGTCTCCGTACAGCCACGGTGCTTCCAGCGGGTAGTAATGGAGTTCGAGCATTGAATCAGCGATTGCACAGACCACAGCCATCCCACCCATCAGTGCAAGATTAAAGAAGCTGAAACAAGTATCAGCCACACCCCTGATGAAATAGAACCATGATACTCACACTTGAGGGTTCATTTGTCGCTCCATCTTACTACGTTTACTTGGCGTCCCTCCAGAGTTCATAATAATCTTGGTATCCAACCCAGTAAATAGTACGACGCCAACAACCCACTTGGTGTTCTTGAGCACCGTTCCGCGCAGCAAAGTCATTGACAAATCGACAGGCGATGTGTGTCCATCGAGAGTTACATTGGCATTTAGTCGATACATGTCGGTTTCCGGGCGATCGCATTTAATGTAGAATTTGTTCAGTGGGTCGGCACAGTCTTTTGCGTTGTTCAGGTGGGTAAGGCATGGAACAGCATGTCGAGATTTGAGGTTGGTCTCTCCATCAAGGTTCTTCGTCTCCACAAACGCAACGTCCTCATCCTCTGAGGTTGCGCAAATAAGGATGTCAGCAGGAACGTGCTCGTCTTCCATGATTTTAACGATATCTCCAACGCGTACATCCTCCCATAGAGAGCGCTTCCAATGCGGTCGATCATGTGCTCCTGCTCCTTGTGGACTGGCTTCTTCATAATCGAACGCGACTTCAGGGTCGTTCGAGTATTTCCTTTGGGCGCCTGGTGCACGATTCGGCACGAGGCCGCGTATGAAGGTCTTGGTTTTGGATTCCGTCGCATTCCTGTTCGACCATTCGCCGCCCGATAAAATGTACACTTGGCTATAGTTGACTTTCTTGTCGGATTGATGCCTCTTGAAGTCCTCATAACCATCCTTCGCCGCCGTTATTGCGAGAATGATCAACAACGGTAGAATGACGACACCACCGTTGATGGTTGAGAACTTGTGAAAGAACTGGAGGATAGCGACCGAGAGGAAGAAACTGGTGCGATGTCATGCAGGATTAGGACAGATGTGTGGGTTGAGAATTGCACTCACATGTTGGCTATCCGCCTAAATTGTTCCAAGAGATTCCTGGGGATGAAAGTAACAATTGTGTACTTGGAAGTGATAACCTGGTTGGAAGTATAGTGCACCTCCTTCTTTACTCTGCCCTTGTGATCATAGCACTCCTGTGGAAGGTCTTGATGCACGAAGATGGTGCGGGGGGGACCGGGCTCCCGCTTCCTACTAAAGATATCCTCGACATTGAATGCTGAGAGTCTGCCGTACCACTGCGAAAGACGAGACTTCCGTTTGACGGGGGGAGGGGGCATGGGGAGGACGGGGCAGCCCGGGAGGACGCTGGGGTATACGATTTGGTGTGAGGGAACAACAGTGGTGGCAGGCAAGGCAGTTGGGAGACGGCGATGAGGATCACATCTATACGAAAGGTTTCCCATTGGCGCTTTTTTCGGAATGCTCATGCTTATCCCATTGCTTGTTCAGGGAACCAGTTTCGCCGAAGTCCACGTCATTGTGATTTGAGCATTCTCTGGGCAAATGTGGATGGGTCAGACGGCATCGGCTGATGCGAACCCCACTCCATACGGAGAAAGACACCACCTAAATTTAGCGGAGCGACAGTCCATCCAACCCAAATACATTCTCGACATTGCTATCCGCATGCCACGTTGGCGGGCTAGCCACAGTTTAAGCGTTTTGATTTTGAATGTCCAATGCACGGAAAGGGTTTTCAGGGTGGCTGGGACAAAGTTTGGGTGTTCCTGGCGAAACATCGCTGACTAAGTTGATTTCAGTGTTGACCCTCAAACTCGATCAGTGTTCCAACAACATGTGCGTACAGCCATGGTGTTAAGCAATCATGTGTGAGAAGACTTTGACACCACACGAAGCCTCTTGGCTTTCACAGTGTAATGTGACTACTCCGGCTTCCAGTTCACGTTCTTTCAATTGTAACTAAATTCTCATATGCAGGCGTGTAAATCCGCTCGCCAGGAACACCGATTAGGCGAGTGCTGCATGCTGATTTTCTTTTTTGATCCCGCAAGCAAAATAAACAGAAATACTCTGTAATCAGATATCTGTAAATTCAGGGCGGAGAATGGCAACCGATATCGCCCGACAGCCCAGCGCCAGGCCCGAGCCCGACAGCGTACCAGTCTGGGCGTACTTGACAACCGTCGACTTCGCCTCTCCATCTTCCGCGGTTTGAGTGGGGGCTGTGATGATACCCACCATATCCCTTTTCGTCGCTGCTCCCGAGCATACATTCGTCGATCACTCCAGACCACTTCGTCTCTCTCCTTCTCACGTTTCTCTGTTGGCGTGCTTCTTCGATTCTAGCCCATCTTGATCAACAACCCAACATTAGTTCTGCTCCCACCAACAAGTGGGTTACAATTTGCCGACGGAAATATGTCACATCTCTCTTTCCTTTGGCCGCGGAGTGTCACAAGGCCTTCAGCCGATTCGCCAGGGACTCCTTCCGACCTTCCACCCCGCTAAATAATAGCACCTTCATGTCAGGGCATTATAAATAGACCCATCACCACATTCGCTGCGCATACCTCCCAGAATTTCAAGCAATTGCTTCTGGTCTCAAACAATCCACCTCAGTTCCGTCCGTCTAGACCTGGACAAACCATCGTGCCGCTTGAGAACCTCCTTCGCCCTACTCTCTCGGATTTTCCAAAGTTGATCGGAGGCCCATGGCTTTCAAATACTCCTAGAATTGGATTGAAGATACCCAAGCACACGAATTACAAAGGCTGCCATGAATACGTGGGGTTTCCGGGTAGAACCTAGAGATGTGACTCACCTCGTTGCATGGTACTCCGACAAAGTAACGTATTCCATACATTTCATAATATTATTATGCATGTGCCTTGATATCGATATTCACCCTTGATACCGACCATAGGGACTTCTTAGCACATATCGCTCTTGACCCTGGGGCGGTCTTTCGTTTTCTCTCGACTAACCTCAAGTTGAACGATTTCCTTCGTGCTACTCATGGCCCTGTTCGGCACAAGCTCATCGAGGATTACTTTATGGAGGAAGGACCGAACGGTTTACATCTGTGTCTTGTCTCGGTTTGCTCGGCTAGTATGGTTTCTATGACGTGCCGTCCAGGGAGAATGTCCGGGAGTAAGCGACTCCGCAGTGATCTGGCCAGGAAGGTGGCAGAGCAGACTGCTAGCGTAGTGGAGCTTATGCACTCCGCAGGACTTGTTCACTATCAATGAACATTCACACTCTAAAATGCGTTATTATTCACAGATCTGACAACATCCAACATCCTCTTCCAGGCTTCCGACAAAGTCCGCAAATGGTCTGTCGACGAGGTACACGCAGCTCTAGGCGGACCTGAGACAGGAAAGATGGTATAACCTGCGATCACTCTCCTCCGGGACCGAGTGCTCCTCGAGAGCTTGTCGAACCCATTGATACGCTTGTCTCTCTTCTCGATCCCTGCTGCAAGAAGATGTCATTGTCATTGATTTTGGCCAGTCCTTTGTTACGGAGTGCCCGCCGAAGGATTACGAACCAGCCACGGCGATACATTACGCATCCCTAGAAGCATGCTTCGAAGCACGAATCGACACTGCTTCCGATATCTGGGCTTTGGCGTGTATGATATTTGAGATCCGCGTTGGGGCCCCTCATTCTTTGGTAGGAATAGCGAAATTGTGAAGCAAACAGTTGAGATGTTGGGGAAGTTGCCAGAGCCATGGTGGAGCGCCTTTGAGCATCGTCAGATGTGGTTCGAAGAAAAGTCTAGGGAAATCCATTCCGCAGAAGTTACGGGAGATTGGAGAGCAGGACGAGCAGAAGTGAACGAAGGGCCGATGTTTGAGGCCACTGGAACACGACTCGAAGAAAGGGAGATTCGACTTTCGGATGACCTGTTAGAGGAAATGCTCAGGTATCGCCCAGAGGGGAGGGTTACAATACAAGCAGTAATACAGCATCCATGGTTTAAGTAGGCTCACGTGTAGTATGATACAACAATTAACGATAGCGTATCCAAGGCCCGAATAAATAAGAATAGATGCTCAAACCAAGAATTATCGGATAGATGGGTAGAACAGGGGGAGGGAGCATGGCCGACATCACGAGTCTCTTACTGACGGGCTGGACTCCTTAACCAAAGCTGACACACTCCTAGCTCGATGACTTGACGAAGGTTTACCTGTCAACGCGTTTGACAACGCCGACGGAGGAGTTGATGAAGTTCCCTCGAAGTCCTCCACATCCACTTTTCGCCGTTTGAGCGGGGGTTGTGGTAGGTAGTCGCCATCATCATCATCCGAATCCTGTTGTTGCTCCTGAACGCGCTCTCGATCACTTGGAGGGGTCTTTCCTCTCCCCTCCTGACGTTTCTTCCGTGTTGATGGTGGGTTTTTACGCTTGCGCTTCTTCGGTTCTGGTGCATCTTGGTCAACAACCCGACATATCTCGACATTGGCACCTGCTTTCAACAGCGAGTCGAACCATAACTGTGTTCACGCAGTCAGCGGATCCGCAGTTTACAGCAGCGGAAATATCCCCTCACTTTCTGGTTTGGTTGGGGGTTGTCGCCAGGCCCTTTTACCTCAACAAACTTGCAGATCCCTTCCTCTATCTTCCATACGATCAGATCCGGGACTCCACTCGATCTCCCGGCATAGTCCTCGCAAAACAATTGGCAAATCATCGCGAGCGTTTCCGCACCAAGACACTAGAATTAATTTTATCAACGGAGTTACTTTACGCCACCATAGGGAAGTACCATACCTCAAGAATTTCAAGCAACTGTTTCTGCTCGCAGACATCCCATCTCAGTCCGATACACATTGTCTGTTTGGGTCTGTACCGGTCATCATGGCGGGTAAGGTATTCCTTCGCCTTGCCCTCTCGGATCTCCCGTAGTCGGGTTTCAAAGGACTCTCGACGGGCCAGATAGAACGAATCCTCAAACATGTCCAAAGGTCCTGCTTGGAACTGAGTCTCGAATGTTCCAGGAACTGGACTGAAGATGATGTCCCAGAACACCAGCGCAAAGATTGTCGTCAATATGCGGGTCTCTGAGTGGAATCTAGGAAGCGGTCAGCGCTTGTTCTCATCCTAGTGTGTGATATATCCGACGTACCCAACGTATCCGTTCATTTCATAATGTTGTAGTGCATACGTCTCGACGTTCACGACTTCATCGCTGAAGCCGACCCACGAGGACTTTCCAGTGCGTTTCGGGTTTGCCTCTGGGGCGGTCTTCCCAACTTCATCAGCATTGACTCCATGCCCCGTTGCAGGTGAGGATACTCACCAGCTGTATAACAGCAGGGTTGCCGTTCGTCGAGTCGCCTTCAGAATTCTTCTCTTGGTCCTTTTCAAGCGGCTTTACAGGAAAGAAGTCTGATACAAGTAGAGGGACATTCCCATTCATGGGTTGTAAGTTATGGTCAAGCTTCACGCCAGGTCGTAAGCCGCTCCTCTTCGCCGTAATCGTGATCGTCGTTGGATTTCTGAGAACGTCTTCGCAAACAATACATTTCTCACGATGCAGCTTCATCTTCTTCTGTATACGTTCCAAGCGGCGCGTAAAGCTTGGACGGTCAACTGCCATTTGAGGTATGAGGGACCCAGGACATGAGATCCGAGGGGCGGGTGATAAAACGCACCGATACCCGTGAACTCATCTGCGAGGGCTTCCAGGATACCACTCCTCACGACCTCCAAGTCGTCGGGCTTGATATACTGTTCTTGTATAAGCGCACGTCGCTCATACCACTTAGCCCGATTTCCCTTTCGCCAATGTGTTTGTTCCAACAGTTCTCCGAGGACAGATAACTCGGTGTCCCACTCTTTCAGCGTGCCGAAAGCGCGCGCGGCCTTGTACACCATTCTCGTATATACATGACCTGTATCATAAAAATGTTCTGTAAGGGACCACTTTTCAAACGTGAAACAGCACAGAATTCACCGGCTTCAAACCGCTCAAGCCCAGGCGTTCGCGCTGCCGCCTTTCCTTTCTCCCGGTCCTTCCTGGCCAACAACGCTTTCCACTTTGGGTGGATCCTCTCCTTGAATATTTTCTTGATATGTTTGGCGCGTTGGATAGATAACGATTCTTTCACCTCTTCTGAGACCACGACGGCGTCAGCAGCGCCTAGGACTGGCTCCTGCTCTTCTACCTCTTGCGCCGGTGTCGGCGCGCCACCAGCTTTCACGCCCGATCCCTTAGTCCGTGGTGTCTCAAAAGGCGTATGATGACCCTTTGCTGGTGTTGCTGGTGTCTTGAATCTGGGCCCAGGGGCTGCACTCGAAGCTTTGGATGTGTCCTCCGGCAGATTCTCCATCTCTACATCCAGATATAAAGCTTCCTCATACTCCAGCAAATCTTCCCGGGTGGGCCAGATGCTCCCATCTCGCTGATAGACATATTCAGGGAAGTTCCACTTTTTGAAACTGGCAAGTAGTGCTGGTAAGCAGTATTTTGTGGGTTTTTCCGTGCCACGATAGGAGATGATGTGAAGACGGCCAACGAGCCAATGAAGATTTGGATTGATCTTGACACACGGTCCTGGGAAAGATGAGTCACCTCTGTATTCAAGGGAAAGAGACGACATACCGAGTTTCTCTAATGCCATTTGACGAAGTCTTTTCAGCTGAGAGATATCTTTCGGTTTCTGTCCAAACGATAGTTGAGTTTGAATCATCCCGTCATAGTTAGGTGTTTGCTTGTCCTTGCCCTTCTTTTTCCCCCTGGCCAAGGATGGTAGAGTATGCTGCCCAGCAGCATAGTTAACCATAGCGTTGATGAGGGTTTCTTTCTAGTTATAAACGATCAAGACGGACCAAGAACCCTAAGGCACATTTAACTCACTCGCATTGTTGGGGTGCCCACTTTCATACACCTCGAAATCTCGCGAAGATCGGGGAGGGTCAAACGGGTAAGAGCCTCCTTCACGGTCATGGACGATTGGTCCCTGAATAAGAAGTCGAACTTGAGGTTAGCCGGGTCGACCACAGGTTCTTCTATTTCGTGATCAGATGCCTTGGTAGATGGCTTCGTAAGGGTAGCCTGCAGTGACCTCTGGGTTAGAGGAAGGTGACGGGTGGGTGGGGGAGTTGTACCCCCATACAAGAACGTCAGGTCAGTGACATCCTCCTCTTCCCTCTTGACAACCTTTTCCTCTTCGATGACTTGGTTTGGTGACGGGGTTGGAAGTTGTCCGAGTTTCAAGTCTTTAACAGGAACACAGAGTGTTTTAAGAGCTTCCTCTAGTCCCTCTTGGCCTATCTCAGAGGAGTACTTGTGCAGGGAAGAGAGAGCATGCCACTCAGGTTGACGAAGGACCAAGCGAACCAGTAGATATCGTGTAGGGTCTGGCAGGTCGCGAGAGTCAATGCACGGCAAGGGAAAGAAGGGGATGCTGCTTACAGTCAAGATTACGATACACTTTCAGCACATCCCATTCTGCGTCAGTCAACAAGTGTGTCTCCTTCTCCATGATCACGTTAACCAAGTCTATCACCAGAAATCAGTAGCAGCGCGTACAGGCTCCAATATATCCCCTACCCTCAAAAACTTTGACATAGAGTGACGGCCGTTTGAAACTCTTGCCGTCACGCCTTGCTTCGAGGGACTGTTCATCATATGCTTCTAATTCCTCTTCGAGTCGTTCACTCCCTCTGTTTCCGAAGAGAGTAGACCAGAAGTCCTTTGCCAGGGAGTCGGACCTCGGCATTGTAGTTTGCCAAGGGCACAATTAAAGTGTACCTTGTGGTGTACAAGTCGGGATGCCCAAATAGTCCCAGACTTACACAAGAAAGTGGGCAAGCTAACAGAATGGAAGGTTAACCGCGAACCAGCCACCTTTCTGGCCATCCAACATCCGCGGCAGTCACATCCACGCGTATTGTGACTACCGTGTGATCAACGCCTCACTAAACACTTGTTGATATGTGCAAATCGTGATTTATATGCTATCTAAGTTACAATGCTTGTGGTTATGTGACATCGGTTGAAGAAGCAAGTATTGGGTACAGACATGCCAGTGAAAGATACCAAATAAAAGGGAAAGAAAAAGCACAACTACAAAACGAAGAAAAGACCGTCAAGAAAATAGGGTGGTTGCGTTGAGGGTGCGTCAATAACCAACTGCACCACCAGGAACAGGCTAGAGTAGGACGGAAAGGAGATGAATACATCAGACCAAGTAGAAAATGGATAAAAAGAGTCCTTATGATAGAATTTCCAAGTTCGTCATCTATGCGCAAGCATCTCTTCAAGTTCCTGGACAACCTCAGTCATAGTTGGCCTGTCTTGATGTTCATGAGCCCACATGCGCTCCATGAGGTCTATGATTTCTGGACACCATTGCTTACGCAGGCCAGAAATACTCGGACTGTTAAAAAAAGTGATCGATAAGCATCCACGCCAACCAGGACTAGGAAAAGCTCACCGTTGTCGTTTGTTACCAACAACATCATAAATGGCATGTTCGTTCATTCCTTCCCAGGGGTGCTTCCTTGTAGGCAGATGCCATTGCAACATCTCCCAAAATACTAATGCACATGAGAAGACGTCGACTTTGTGGTTGTACTTTGGATGGGCAGTCCAAAGCTCTGGCGCCTGCCAGTTAACCGTACCAACGAGGCTCTTGACCATCGAACGCGTTGATTGTTTGACTTTTGCGAGTCCAAAATCAGCGATCTTTGCGGTTCCCCTGGCAGTGATCAAGATGTTGGAGGATTTACAGTCACGGTGGATGACGGACGGCTTGCGAGTATGAAGATACTCAAGGCCGCGAGCAATGTCCAACATCATGCTCAGCTACGACACCATTGGTGAGATCATGAAGGTACATATTCAAGAGATCAACTTACAACTTTGTGCAGAGAAGGTGTGTTAGTATTCCGAATATAGTCGTATAGATCGCCATTCGAACATAGTTCACTGACAATCATGACTGGCGTCTCCTTAGTATTTTCAGGAATGCTGACACCAAGCTGAAGGAAGCTTAGGCACTGTTGCGCAGCGGGGTATAGCATATAGTGGCTACTCACAAATCGCACAATATTCGGGTGGTCAAAACCACCCAAGAGCTTCAGTTCTTTGATGTCCACTACACGCGGGAATGTTCAACACTGTTCTACCGGTAAGACAAAGAAACTCACTGGCGCTCAAAGTCCCCCTAAACTCCGATATGGCAACCCTCCTGCCTTTGAATTTGCCAATAAACACATCTTTGAAACCCCCACTGCCAATCTTTTCCAGTTTGGTCAATTTGTCTGGTGGAATCTCACGGTCTTCGAGACCCAAACTTTCAAGATCAAGCTCAAGCTCCTGGTCTGCTTCCTTCTCTTGGTCCGGCACAGGCGTCCGAGGCTCGTCGTCGTGAATGTGCTCAGACCGCAAAAGCACAGGAGTAGTGACCGTACTGGAGGTAGTCTTCGTACGCCTTGGTTTTCTAGCGGTGGATGGAGGTCGTACTGTACCAGTAGATGAAGGTGATGAGTGATCGTTGGCGTGACGATCCCGCCACTGCAGCAAGGCCTCAGCAAGCTGAGGCTTAGTGCCAACGGGTTCAAGATCCCTCGTCTCGCATAGGCGTACAAGATCATCTCGACGAAGGCGGACAAGAGTCTTTGCGGTGGCTACAGTAAGGTCGACTAGAATAGACATTAGTTCATGCGTAAAAGTGATGGATGACGCATCAAACACGCACCTTCTTCCTCCATAATTTCATCCTCGTCCGTTTCACCTTCCGCATCAATGTCAATTTCCGATGCAGTTGAGGCCTCTTCTGCCTCTTCCTCTTCTTCGCCCGTCTCACTATCTTCTTCCCCAATATCCTCCTCTGCTGTTTCCATCTCAACATCCTCTTCCTCGCCAACAACCTTGCCACTTCTGAGCTTACGGGGTTCGACCGCAATCGTAACTTCATCCTCGCTATCACCTTCGGCTTCCTCCTCTCCGCCTTCAACATCTTTATCATCACCTTCAACCTCCTCCCCGGTTTCATGTGTTGCGCCTTCTTCTCCCCCTTCATGTTCGTCTTCTTCACCTTCATCCTCGATATCACCATCATCAGGTGCTGCACTTCCTTTTCGGGCCCTTGGCCGCAGGCGCTTCCGCAAAGGCGTCTGGCGACCACGAGACCTGGGAGGTGTCGCTGAAGCGGAAGACACGAGTTCGTCAACTTCCTCTTCCTCCTGGGCACCTTCGTCAACATCTTCCTCTTCCTCTTCCTCTGTTGCGTCCTCCCCTTCCTCCTCTCCACCCTCCTCTTTCTCCGACAATCGGACTTCCCCTTGATCACCCTCATCCTCTTGTGTATCTTCCTCCTTTAAGGTTTTGATCTTCCGCTTCGCCTTTCGCATGGGGGTTACCCTCCTCCTCCGTTCCCCAGCATCATTTACCACTTCCTCCGAGTCTGCTGTTTTGCGAACTCGTCCTCGCTTGTGTTGTTGTCCTTTCGCAGTCTTTCCATCAAAATGCTTCCCCTTCTCAGTTTCTCTATCTTTACTCCGCAATCGCCGAGGGCTGGGCTGAGGCTGACCAGCACCTGCTTGTGCCGATTTCAACGATTGCTCGAGCTCCTCCACATCCGTCAATTCGCTTTCCTGCTCTAATAGCTCGGCTCTTGCCTTACGCTCTTGTTCACGTTCGCGAGCACGTTCTCGAAGTCGTCGTTTAGAAGGAGGCGATTTGAGTTTGACGTCGACGTCTCGGCTGAACTCGACTTGCTTCGATTTCCCCTTTCCTTTGCTACTTTTGTTGTTGCCCGAAGTTAGGGTGGTGCTAGGGATAGATGCTGTGGCTGAGACTTTGCGCGTTCGAAGGCGGGTTGCCGGAGGAGATTGATTTGTACTAGTTGACGGTGCGGTGGATGATGTTGGAGAAGACCGATTTGAAGTACGTCTCCTGAAACCGAACTCAGAAACGATTGGAATCTGTAATTCGGAGTACTCACTTCGAAGTCGAACTTCCACTTGATTCACCCCTAGCCCTAGCCTCAATAGAATGCTTCCTTGAATGACCGTAACCAAGGTTCATAGCATCGTGGTTCGCAAGATTACCCATTGACATGCTTCGGCCTTTGGACAACCGACCATTGAGTTTGCCAAGGCCGTAGAGGGTTACTCGCCGTCTCAGGGTTCCAGTACCTCCCATATGGTTTGTAGGAGCGGCATCCGTCTCCTCCCCACCAGCAACATTGCCATCGTCACTCAGGGAGCCAGATGAACTACCGTCGTTACGGCCAACAGGAGATGAAGGAGGAAGCGACACATAATCATCGCGGGCTGCGATTAAACAGTCGATGATCTCATGCTTGGTCAAAAGTTCTGCATCGTCTGGAAGGCCAGCGAGACCGTATAAACGGACAAGGTCAGGTTTCCTAAGGCGGGCGAGCTTTTTGGGCGGGGCGAAGTAAAGGAGATGGTCGTCGGCTGTATGATATATTTGAAGATCAATTATGAACGTGACCCAGTATCAGAAAGTATTACTCACTAGATGATTCGTCTTCCCCCTCTTCCTCCTCCTCTTCATCCCCCGTCCTAGATCCTTCCTCCCCACTTTCTTCTCTGAATTCTGTTGTAGTAGATGATGGGCCCGAAGCTGTGCCCGCGTCCGTGTCCGTATCGTCCGAATTATATTCCACATACCGCCTCGCCATTGATGCGGTTCTCAACCTTTTCCGCCTCGGCATGCCCCTCATCGGGCGTCCATTGGCCAGCGCGTTCTCATTCGTGCTCGCGTCGACGCGTTTACGTTTGGCCCCAATATGGATCACCTGATCAGGATCCCGCATGACCATATCCTTGTCAGAAGCTTTGTTCACAAAAGGTCTGGAGGGAAGACGGCGTAGGTTCGGATGGAGAGGTACAAGGACTGGCCGATGGTCCTGAAGGACTGGGGACGATATAGATGGGAGAGGGGGAGCGTGGGAAGAAGTTCGAGTTGTAGCACGTCTGAGCGAGTACTTCTTGCGGATTAAGAAAGGCGAACTTAAAGGCGACGATGGGGCTCTGTGATGCGGCGAGCGCCGTGTATATGCCATAGCATGCGGAGAACGACCTGGACGATGAATACGAGCTCTAAATATCTCTCTCGAACCAGCTAAGGCACAAGAGGAGGAAATTTAGGGTGCGCTTCTGCCGAAACCGATCTTGGGCGGTGGTACCGGTCGAAATACGTTACGTTGGCGAGGAGATTGGCTGTGGTCGTTGTCCCAGGTAGTGAGCTTGACACACAGTCGGTGCTTGTCCAAGGTTCGCTTTCGACTTTGTTTATCATGCCACAGCCAAACACAACCTGGAGTCAGGTGAATGGTTCACGTGAAAACATACCACGTGATGTGAGCCCCGGTAAGCGACCCGGATTGATCACGTTGATCGCCGGGAACTGCCTGCTTTGGCATCCAGTGCAAGGCTCCTAGACCCCTTCTCCGCTCCTGCTACGGTAGTCTGCCTTTATAGCACATGAACGCTTATCTAGTGGCACAGATACTAGCTTTCGCAGGTATTAGATTGGATATCCCATAGCCCAACGGAATTGGCCTTCCTCTCTCTCTGGTGCCTGCACAGAAGCACAGAGAGGAGATAAACGGATTGCCCAAGTTGGAAATCATAAACTTTCCTCCAAATCCGACCGATATCCCAAGGTTTCTAAATAAAATACGTCCCATGGCCTTACGCCCCAGCTGCCCGCCCTCCCAGAACCCACCATGCTGCTCAAATTCACCACGACGGACATGTTCAATACCTTCCTCATCAACGTTGCTACCGGGGAGCGTGCATACGAGATCACCACTGTCTCGGTTCCTAGCAAGTCTGTCGAAGCTGCTCCACCTCCGGAATTGTTCTCTTCTTCTAAAACGGCTATTGTCTCGGAGGGCTTCTGTCCAATCAAGGAATATCCAGCCGTGCCGGAGAAGAAGGAGACAAAGGTTATTCATCGCCAAACACAAATCCGGGATGCATCAGGCCTGGTAGTTGTCGACGTACACTGGAAAGGTCGCCATCCACACATCACAATTTACGACGAAGAAGTAGGGAGCTTGAACGACCTCTTTGGGACATCCAGCATCCGCTTCATGTGAGTAAATTTACTCCGTCATGTTGAGTGGTCCTCGCTGACTTTGATGTAGGCCCAAAGTCCTTGCTATCCCAACTAAATACGACTCCGATTACGTTTGGACAGCAACGGCAGACTCGTTAACAGTACGGCCTGTTTTTCCCAAGCCCCTTCGTTCCCTGGCTCATCTTCTGTCACCTAGCTGGTCGATTACAGTACTGAGGAAGTCAAAGGAACCTTCCACCAGAACGTCTTCCGCTTCCCCTCCTCCCTCAAAACACCGAAGCCCAAACTGTCTGTACAAACAGACCTCACATCACCCTCAAATTCTAACCTCTTCCCGCCTTCACCAAAATCTCTTTTCAAGTCTCCCTCCCGTATCTTTTCTCTATCGTCACAAAAGTCCTCCCCATCGCCGTCGGTAGAGGAAATCCCTATCAAAGATTCTATCAAGTCTACTTTCGTCCCTACACACGTCCCTGGCTTCGGCTCAAACTACCTTGAGTTTACTCCTCACCCCCTCGCGAAAGACGTCGAGATCATTCGTAAGCACTCTCTCTGCCCAAAAGAAATTCCATAGCATCCTCACCTTAGGCATTTTTAGTTTCCTTCTTAATCATGGAAATCTTACGGCGAGGTCGTTTCGGCCTCAATCCCTACACCTTTGAGAATCCCACTATCTGGCAGCTTAAAGAAGCCCGTGACCTTGTATGGAACCGCATAAGAAGAAATACCGTTTGAATACTCTCCTTCATGAAACCACACAGTTCACTCCTTTTACTTGCTCCCCCAATATCGTACTCACTTCGCATCTTCGTTTAATTTGTCTTTGTCCAGGGTGCTAGATTTTCCACCTTATCCTTCCAACGTTACCACTCCGCGGTTTTTTAATCTACTGGACCCTTTCTACGTAGTCCTCTGCTTGTATCGAATCATTCAATTGTACTTATACTGCACTTGTTTGTCCATCGCTTTCCATCGTATATGCTTTGCTCTATTGAATTCATTGGGTTCGCTGGATCAGAATTATAAGGAGCATATGAGTGTTTATCTAATTAATCCAAGACCTCCCGAAACATCTGGAGGAACTACAGTAGTTTCACGACGAATTGCACAAGTGTGCATGGCTGACACAGGCTGTCGTCCAAAGGTAACCACAGCATGTGAGTAGCTTAAGCCGAGGAGGCGTAATCAACTTGGACAGTACCCATATGCTATGGGCACCAATGCAAGGTATGGGTATTTGGCGGGATGAAGAGACGCTCCCTGAGGTGATATACTTTCTTGTGAATACGCCATTGTGTGTGCGTGCGCAACATTAGCAACAGGCTTTAAACCTGAGTTCGCAGACTCTGACTGGTGATACGATGTTACGCGAGTTTATCATGAATAGTAGTCATGGTGCGAAATGTCCCCGTCAGAGTGGTTTAAATCAAGTTGTGACAGTGACACAAAAGTCATCAGTAAATTTCAATCTCGCTTCTGCACTTTATCTCCCCAGGTAGACTTCACAAAATGGTTGTAGCACACCCACCAGCAGCTCAGTTGTCTCAGACACCCTCAAAAAAACGCAAAAACCGGCGCAAACTCCACAAAAAGTCTACCTCTGCGCCAGGCACAACCCCTCAACAACCCAATGCTGAGTCCTCACACTCGGACCAACAGCTCGCAGACATCACCGACACCCTCTCCCAACCTATCGACACTTCTTCACTCTTCCCTGCCCCACAACAACCTTCAGCCACCAATGCCGATGATGATGACGAGCTCATGATCGATGCTTCTGCACCATCGTTATCTGCGCCTACTGCCGCCCCTGTCTTCCCTCCAGCTACACCCTCGAAAAACAAGGCACTCCTTGCACCTGAAACCCGCAGAGTACCAATACCTCCCCATCGGATGACACCGCTGAAAAAGGATTGGATCAACATTTTCGGACCGTTGACGGAAATCTTGGGCCTTCAAGTGCGCATGAACTTGCAGAGAAGATGCGTCGAGATCAGAGTGCGTAAAAATTGGATGCTCATGTCGTTTCTAAGGGAGCTGATACATTCAACCTATCTAGACCTCGAAATTCACAAAAGACATTGGTGCGATCCAGAAAGGCGCCGATTTCGTGAAAGCCTATGCGCTAGGCTTCGACGTGAATGTATGTCGGCTTGGTTCCTGCTTTCTCCTCCTCCCCTCATTGATCTTGTACTTTCACAGGACGCCATCGCCCTTCTGCGGATGGATGACCTCTACCTTGATTCCTTTGAGATCAAAGATGTGAAGACCCTCCAAGGCGACCACCTGTCGCGTGCCATCGGTCGTATTGCCGGTCAGGATGGCAAGACAAAATTCACGATTGAGAACGCTAGCCGGACACGCATCGTTCTCGCAGATACGTACGTGCATCCCGCCTAACCCATGTTCGTTCTTTGACCAACTGTTTGTTTAGTAAAATCCGTATCATGGGTTCATTCCAAAATATCAAGATCGCCCGTGATGCGATTGTCTCTCTGATCTTGGGATCACCGCCTGGCAAGGTATATGCTGGATTGCGGACGGTGAGCAGTCGGATGAGACAGCGAGCCCTGTGACGTCCTATCCTGTACACTGTCATGCAATTCATTTGTATTCCCTCAATTGTTTCATGCCAGGGAATGATAAAACGAAACTCGTACTGAGCAAAAGACCGCGCTATCTTGAATGGAACGACCATCGGAAGTACTTGCTACTCTCATCCCCTGTTCTTTCAGGACACACCACTCTTCGAGTGAACCCATCACACTATGTAGGATTCGCCTAATCAGATGTTACCTGGTCCGCGACAACCACCCTCCCCTCCCGGACATTGCGTTGACTCTTCCTCGAGCCTCGTGGGGCTTCACTCGACGCTATCCACGGCACGGAAGACATTCAACAAAAACATCCGTCTCGGCCTTTCCCATCTGATGGACTCAACTACTCGACGCAACAGTTAGCCACAGATTTGACGCCTTTGCTATCTAAGTCCTGAGTGTCCTTTTCACCGTATCGTACATTGTCAGAATTGAACATCCACTCTGTCAAAATCTCTTGGACGTTGATCATAAACGAGTCAGACGGGACCGAGGTCTCATTGCCTTGAGTACTCTACCGTACGATCAACAGGGTAATGATACATTAGCATAAGAATAAAATGACCATATAAACGTACAATACATCCAGGGCGGATTTTCTAAGCTAATTCTACCACGAGTACAAATAGCAGTGAGAGAGTGAATATATGCATATGGAAAGGGTGGTGGGGCGCAATTAATTGGACTTCCAGGTATTGTGCAATCCTACAATATCGTCGGAGCCATTAGTCGGTGTAGTGTTTCCTGTGACGTGCCCGTTCGTGTAACCGTTCTTGCTTTTTCCTTGGAGGTCGTCAATGTCGACGTTCAGTTTCAGTCGATTATCGTCCGAGCGTAAGTTCTCGATGTGATGGAGATACTCCTCATCCACTCCGCCGGTAACATACTCGCCAGTGAAGACGGAACAATCGAATGTTTTGATATCGGGGTTGAGGTGTCGTACGGATTCCACGAGATCAGGGAGGGTTTGGAAGATGACGAGGTCAGCACCGATGGCTTTAGCGATCGCAGTTTCGTCTCTGCCATAGGCGACGAGTTCCTTCCGCGATGGCATATCGATACCATAGACGTTAGGGTACCTAAAACAACCAAATAATTATTTGTTGTAGAGTCAATGAACGATATCTGACTTGCCTGATAGGAGGTGCGCAGCTAGCGACTATGACCTTTTTGGCACCAACATCCTTTGCCATCTGGACAATCTCCTTCGATGTGGTACCTCGGACAATAGAATCTCCAAAATCATCAGAACAAGCCATAAGCGGACAGCAGCCCTATAAACCTACCATCAACAATCAAAACATTCTTGTCAGCGAATTCGAGCGCCATAGCATTGAGCTTTTTGCGGACATTCTTCTTCCTCATTTGCTGACCAGGCATGATGAACGTCCGCCCAACATAGCGATTCTTAATAAAACCTTCGCGATAAGGCAATTTGAGTTTTTGGGCGAGATTCAGAGCCGCAACACGAGACGTATCCGGAACCTGCGCCGAGTCAGTAAATAAAGCAGGTCGAGATAAGATCTATCACTCACTGGAATCACAACATCTACCGACAAATTATTATCCGCCAACACCTGCTGGACCTTGACGGCAAGCATATCCCCCATCGCCATCCGACTCCGATACACACTTACACCATCAATCACCGAGTCCGGCCTCGCAAAGTACACAAACTCGAAAATGTCTGGTGCAAAAGTCGCAGGAGGTGCAACCTGTCGCCGCGAAACCCCATTCCGGGTGATAATCACGGCCTCGCCTAGATAAGAGATAAGGTACAGTCAGTCAGTCAGCCCAACAAGAAAAAAAAATGTGCATGACGTCGAGTAGGAATTCCAGACTGACCAGGTTTGACATCTTCCCAATCAGTAAATCCACAAGCATCCGCTACAACGCTTTCACTTGCAAATAGATAGTCTAGCCCATCCCCCCCACTGATAGATTTGCGTGAGGCCATACCGACGGGCCTAATACCATTGGGATCGCGGAACGCGATGATACCAAAGCCAGCAAGCATCGCAACACAAGCATAGCCGCCCTTGCACTGAGATACAACACCGCCTATCGCAGTAAAGATATCATCCTCGTTGATACGGAACTTGCCCGTCTTCTGGAGGTTATCGGCGAAGATGTTGAGGAGGAGCTCGGAGTCCGATCCAGTGTTGATGTGTCGATGAGCGACCTGGTCCATAAACTGCATGAGCGAGAGCGTATTAATAAGATTGCCATTCTGCAGATATCATCAGTCCAAAATCATCAAGGGAAGTGATTAGACCGTACATGAGCGAAGACAATGCCATAGGGTGAGTTGACGTAGAATGGCTGGGCTTCAGCATTGTTGAAACTTCCGGCGGTGGGATATCGGACTGTAAAGCATGAGTAGATCAAATGTTTACCGGGTCAAGAGCACGTACCGTGTCCGACGCCCATACCACCAATCAACCTGGAGATGGAATTAGCATCGAAGATGTCTCGGACCATTCCGTTGGCTTTGCATTGGTAGAAGCGGCCCTTGGGACCGCAAGTGATGATACCACACGCATCCTGGCCGCGATGCTGCAGAAGGGACAAGCCCTCCGCGATTTCCGGGGCAGCATCGACGTTGGGGTCGTGCAGGAGAAGACCAAGGATACCACACACTGTCCATTGTGTGAGAAGGAGGGTCAGAGACAATGGGAAAGGACGTACTGGTCAAAGGCTAGGGGTGGGGGACGAAGGTTGGCAATGGAATGAACATTGCAAAAATTTAGGTCCAATCGTCTTGAATCGGTAACCCCGCGTTTTGATTCACTACACGTGCATTCATCTTGTTCTCGCACTTTCTCGGCCAGTTATTCTGCGGTTGAACGCGGTCTATTCAACATCTAATTACCGACTATTAACGCAGCTAGTCTACATTCCACAGATAACAGAGCGTGAAGGGCATGACAGTGGTATCATAAAGACAGTACAGTGCAATGACAATAGTGGAAGGATGAACTTCCTATGCTAGACGAGACGAAAGCCAGTGCAAGATAAGGTATTAAATCAGGTCAGCCAACAACTCAGAGCTTGAGCTGCTTAGGCTTCTCCCAGGCATATTCGGGGTTGCCGAAGTGGCCGTACGACGCAGTCTTAAGATACTGCGGTTTTTGGAGGTCAAGCTCGCGCACTGCACAAAAAGTGAGCAAACATCAAAAACCAGAAATAGTGGGACCCACCAATGACACCAGGTCGGAGATCCCAGTTGTTGCGGATGATATGGACAAGCTCCTCGTCTGTCTTTTTACCAGTGCCATAGGTATCGACGTAGATCGACAGGGGCTCAGCAACGCCAATGGCGTACGAGAGCTGGACTAGCGCACGACGGGCAAGGCCAGCTGCAACGAGAGACTTGGCTATAATCAACGCATGAGAAGTTATTAACTCGAAAGGACTGCATCCGAACATACCGATCCAACGTGCGGTATAAGCGGCCGAGCGATCGACTTTTGAGAAATCCTTGCCAGAAAAGGCACCTCCACCATGAGCACCCCAGCCACCGTAGGTATCAACAATAATCTTGCGGCCGGTCAAGCCAGCATCACCCTGGGGACCGCCAATGACGAAGCGGCCAGAGGGTTGAATCTAATAGGAGCCCTCATCAGTTGAGGCACTCTAATCAAACGGCTAGGTGCACATACGTGATAAATGGTCCGGTCATCCAAAAGGTGGGCGGGAATAACCGCCTTAATGATCTTCTCCTTGATCTGCTTGCGGAGCTCGGCGGTAGAAATCTCTTCCGCGTGTTGGGTAGAAATAACAATGGTATCAACACGAAGGGGAATAGTGGCACCACCATCCTTCTTGTACTCGATGGTGACCTGGGTCTTCGAATCCGGGCGGAGCCAAGGCATTGCACCACTACGACGAGCCGCTGCCATGGCGGCATTGAGCTTATGCGCAAGCATGATGGTCAGAGGCATATATTCCTCCGTCTCGTCAGTGGCATAGCCGAACATGATACCCTGATCACCAGCACCATGGTTCTCAAGCGACCCATGGTCTAAGCCCTGAGCAATGTCAGGGGACTGCTGCTCGATCGCAACGAGAATGTTGCAGGTCTTGTAATCGAAGCCCTTGGACGAGTCGTCATAACCGATTTTTTTGATGGTGTCTCGGATGACCTTTTGGTAGTCGATCTTGGCCTTGGTGGTGATCTCGCCAAAGACCATGATCATGCCCGTCTTCGAGGCAGTCTCGCAAGCGACCTTGGAGAAGGGGTCCTCAGCCAGGCAGGCATCCAGCTAGAAATTACAATGATTGTCAAAACCATCTTCCATCCTCAAAAATACACTCAGCACTCACAATGGCATCCGAAACCTGGTCACAAATTTTGTCTGATCACGTATCAACATCCTCGAACGTCGCGCCGTACGGTGAATTGGACATACCAGGGTGACCCTCACCGACGGATTCCGAGGTGAACAAAAAGTGTCCGGGCGCAAGGGCGGCATGAGTATGAACAGCAGAACCGTTAACAGTCATTATGAGATCGCGAAGTAGGGGAGGAGAGTTGGATGGGGGAGGTAAGGCAAAGTTGCCAAACGCCCTGAAATTTATGTAGGTGATATGATTAGTCAGCCCGCATCAAGGAAGATTTATCACGCCATCTGCTGTCTTTTTCTCTAACGTGATCGTGGTCTCTATTACGGATAACGCAATGGCGGTCAATATAGTTAGCGGCATCGGAGTAGACGAGGGGTGACAAGAGCTGCGTAAAAGTACAACACTGCTTTAACGGCATCAGTCCACCCTTTATACACCCATCAGGGCATGTATCTGTACGTCATCGGTCAGAGTGGCCCAACCCCTAGGGGGTCAGTCGCTTTTGAACTTTGAGATGGGTCCTTTGTCGGCTGAGCTGCATGTTCCACCCGCGTTGTTGCTAGTGCTGTTGTCCTACGTAACGGTGTAGCGATGGTTGGGTCGGGTGGCAGCGAACTTGACGAACTTGGCGGATCAACGGAGAGCGTTGCCAAGGTTCGACGTGATGTTGGGGTGGCACTCCAAGGATTCTCGTCCCACGATGAAGTCGAGGCACCGATGTGTTCAGCCACCCACGGGTTAGTATCAATAGACATGGACGAGAACGACGATGTTATATGAGAAGTTGACGGTTTTGACGATGTCCTCGATTCCTCCCCCCATGTACTGAGCATATCGCGACCACGTAGTTCCGCCGTTCTTGCCGAGGACTCATCCTCATCCCCACTAATTGGCTTGCCTAAATCTTTTGCCACTCCTGCGTATGCCCCTTGAACAGCAGAAAAAGCCGCAGAAGCATTAGATGACAGCTTCCCCCACATAGACTTGACCCCGGTTCCAGCACCGGCCAGGAAATCCGGTGGCTTCGTCCGGCCACGATGAGGGGAAGGCTGAGATGGGGAGAACCAATCAGGGACCATGGATGTCAACGAAGGTGGGGGCAATAGGGATTGCGCATTCCCACCCGATGAAGATTCAGGCAATGAGGCTGACGGCTCTTTTAGGTTGCCGCCAATGGATAAAGGTGAAATGCTTCTTGTGGGCGCCGCATTGACGCTAAGCGACTGTGAGGGTGGAACAGTAGCACATGCGGGTGATAGACGTGGCGAGGGCGGTAAAGAAACGCTTGACGGCGTTCCCAGATGTGGGAGACCAGGGTCATCCTCCGCGTTCTCAATCGCGTCAACGAACTCGACGGGTCGTGGCGCAGCTGTTACAAACCTCCCGTTCATCTCTTCGTCCGTTCGTCCATACAACTCGTTCCAAAACCGAATATCTTTAGGATTCGGGAAGAGGACGCCCATATCGGCACCTGGCGCCCGGCTAGTCGGGTCGTCGAGGGAAGGGTCATAATCCGGGTTCTTATTCTTCTCCATCTCAGCAGGAGAGTTAAAGAAATCCCAAGCGCTAATCGTCCTCTCGCAAGGCGGCGGTCCAGACCCACTCCCGACCCTCCTCTCCTTCTCGCTATTAAACAGAAACGTCCCAAACTGGCACGAATACAGGTGATAGTAGAGTTGCCGAAGGAAGCGTTCGTTAAACTCGAACCTTGCAGGGAATTGTCTCTGTATCTGTCGCACACACTCAAGGAATTGATGGAAAACTGGACTCGTTTCTTTGATGTGGTTCTGCGACGCAAACCGATTCTGCACCGAGGCCAGAAATGCTTGGGCAGCATCCGCTCCACCGCCAGACCCCATGTTCTCTGATGGGGATACGAAAAACTTCTCCGACGAAAGGTGTCCACATCTATCAAGGAACTTGTGACCATACGAGAGCCAGTCCTTCTCGATCAGGATCTCAAATCCACGGATGGTGCGATAGAAGGGGTCGAGACATAGTTGCGATAGCGAAGATAGCTGCGATGTTCTATCCCAACCATCGGAACAATGGATGAGGACATGCGAAGAGTTGACATGGACATTCCGCGCTATGAGGACGGTGCCCTCCATGATTGCCTGTAAATGCCGCAGCCACCCCGATCGTCGCAAAGCAGATCGATCCAGCACGGATATGCCAGAAACTTGACCGGAGAGGTCGTTGTTAATGCTGGCGAGCATCGCGTCCGCCTCCCGCAAAGCTTCCACCACTTTCCCTAAAGATTCGCGCATGGTATGGATGTGATCAATCCCGAGATACGCCTTCTTTGCGTCCTTATAGTGATCCATGTTCTCCGTCCCAGCACCCTTGGCCGTATTCGCGACTGCATTCGTTGTAGGCCGCGCATCAATAATAAGGTTTGTCGTAGTAGCACCATACACAGGACCGCTTGATGCGCGCGTTTCAGGAGAGATGTGGGTTTGAAAGATGGCCTCTATAAGCTTCTCGTCCTGTATTGACCGGTTTTGGGTGAGACCGACCATGGGTTGACTTGAACGTGTGATACTTCCCTGCAAACCACCATCAGTTTCGCAACAAACGTTATTTCGTGAGATACATACATAATTCGCCCAGTGCAGGTAAGTCAGCACTGGTATCCGACACTTACTCCGGTATTTCGAGGCATACTGCAACGTCGTGTCACTAATCCTTGTTGGCACGACCAACTTGGCAGGATACGTCGGACAAAACTAAGCAACATCAATCACTAAGAGTCATTGATATTCTGTCCACGCACAGCTTGGAACACTCACAGTATAATCCTTGTTTATATCCGTAAACCTCCACGTTTTTGATCTCGTGCCCAGCCCCATCCTTCCAAACTCCTCTCTGGGAGAATAGATTGACCATCCATTGTTGGTGGGTAACGGCGGGTTTGGTCGATAAAAGAATGCATATAACTGTGTGACTGAGACTGTAACGAATCATATGTTGAGCCGGATCTTATCAAGGTGATAAAGCGAGTGTGCACGCACTGGCAACAGTCAGTTCTTTGACACTCTCGAAGACATCTGATGCATCCTTGTCCCTTTCAAAAGATAGAGTAAACGACTCGAAGGTGCGGGTATGAAAGTTCAATGGTGACTGCCCATGCAACGTTTGTGGGAGTCGGTTGACCAGCGATATTAAGGGGTAGGGTACCTCGATGATCAGACGAGACTTGAATAAAGTTTTCATAGCCGCTTGGTTCTTGAACTCACCCACATTTCCTCTAGTTTCCCGTCATCGTAATTGAAAATAAGATGGTGTGCAGTAAGGTGTACAGTTCCTGTTGCCGTCACTCCAGCCTTCGTGATTCCGACATGTTCAACCTAGCCATGGTTAAGTTACCTACGGGTCATGAGTTTTGAAGAGAGTGAAGACTCGTACCTTCGGTACCCTTATGGCATCCATACTGGCATTAGCGATGCAGGATGGCTGAGAAATGTAGCGTCCAGGGCCCAAGATGAGTGTTGTCCAAAAGGGTATCGTGTTCCATGGCTTTGTTATTGTTTTGGATCAGGTGCACAGGCGTCGCTGGCACAGGTCTACTCAGACTCAACTCTCTGCCTCTCCGCCACTACTCACCCTGACCCTATCGAATAAACCATAAGGCCATTATTCACCAAGATCTCGAGCTTGATACGGTGGTCTGATCGTTTATTACTGCTGAACCCACTTCATCTCCGGTTATGCGCTGCACAATGTACATGGACAACAAGTAACAACCCAATGATTGCACTGGTTAATATCAAGTCCCCTCGCCAGACAATTTCTGCCTCTTCACATATTGCTTACACGTGTGACGTTGTATTGTCTACGTGTACCAAAACGGAGAGCGAACCTGCGCAAGACTCCTTCCACTGTTGAAACGCGTATCGTTTCCTACTAGTGCTACCTTGATGAAAATGTGAACATGATGATCTCACCAGTCAGTTCCCATCGCAAAGGATCGCAAGCACAAAGCAGACGAATTACCTAAATCCCCATGTAGTACTAAAACATTCCGAGCTGCACGTAATACCCGACGCTGCGATGGACCCCAGCACTCTGGACCCGCCTCCCAACTGTCACCCAAGAACCCGCGTGTGAATCGGAAACAAGCTGGACACAAGGCTAGCCAAACACGAATGACAATGGAACATGATCTGGTTTCATGGTTGCGCTTGTAAGGATATCCGTAGTCACGCAAACGGTTGCCGAATACTGCTCTGAAAAGGACACTTCTTGGTGCTGCCATCGAACGAGCAAATAAACCCGATTCTGTCATTCCCGCACCCGTGCGGCAATTTATTATCCCTCGTACAAATCAGTTCTAATCGACCAACTGGCCAATGACCCGCAATTTTTGAAAAAAGGTGCGATATCTGCAGTTCAAGAAACTCATCGTTCCCGAGGGTACCGGTTCATTAGAGCGCCTTTCCTCATTTTTCTCGATGGCTTTGGTGGATGCGGAGGCGAAGAAGCTCAATCCAAGATGGTCGGATTAATCAGTAGGGCCGTGCAACTAAGGAGTCCTTCGGCTGACCCGCAACCTACCAGAAACACACCTAAAATAAGTATTCGCACGAGCTGCATACTGCTGTCCCGAGGCGCTCGCTATCTATACGGAGTGTCAAGGTGACAGCGGCCAAATATATAACAGGAATAGCTCATGGCAATCAGGCCCAGGTATGCGAACATTCCGCCGGCTTGGCCCTGCGAGGCAAAGTTCAATTAGCTTTCAGCAACTATCCTCGGAAGAAGTTGGCATAAAGAAACTCCACCAGAGAATTTAGACGTACTCTACACTTAGATCCTTACCGACCGTGCCAGACGAAACTCCCAAGTTCCCAGTAACTTGGTGCATCTTATCACATCATATCCGCATCGCCGACGTCTATGGCTCGTTCTTGTCGACTCAGGCGCTTCGTAACCTTTCTCTTGCATTGACCAGAGCACATTCTACAGGGCTCTGCGAAAGCCCCGTTCTATGATCGAGGTCCCGGTGCCTGAAGAAGCCTCGGTTTCGTTTTTATCATGCCTCGTTTTATGATTTCATCTCAGACGACGGCTCGGGGTATTTGCGATTGACAAGCAAACAAAAGTGGCATTGCAAAATTTGCCCCCTTCTAACACCAAATCGATATCCTCGCCACTGGTCAAAACATTTCCCTGCTAATGGCATTTTAATAGGGCACCAACTGGATGACCGCAGACATTGGATTTGCCGTTTCTTGCTGTATAATCAGCAAGAGTGTTTTGGCGAGTTATCGACGGTGTTTAAGCTCTTCGGTTTAACGAGCTCACTGCTCTTGGACAATCGAGAGATCAATCGCCCCACACACCATCAAACCTATCAGGACCAATCTAGAAATTGCCCGGGTTCGTAAATATCAGAGGACAGCGAGAAGAAGCACTAGATTCCATTACAAACCAGTTACAACTACGCTAATACAACAATGCTCCAGAACGGGGAAAAAAATCTACCTAGGCTCTCACGATCGCCGAACAACGCACTCCTCAAATTCATTGCTCCCAACGAGACCCCATCACGCAACCGCGGTTTACAGCATAAAGCCCGCAACGACCGCAATCAGTGTTACAACACTCACAGCTCCAGCAGAACTCATACCCCTCACAACAACTGCACCATTGGGGTTCGCACTGTTGGTGGAACTCGCACCCGTAGCAGCGGCGCTAGAGGTTGAACGGCCACTTCCAGTAGGGACAGGCACGGAGCCAGAAGCACCAGATGGTGATCCGACACCGCCTGTTGGGGCACTGGTACCTGACACTCCTGCAGAAGGAACAGCAGATGAAGAGTTCGAACCCTTAGCATTAGCCTAGGAGGATGTATGAGTTTCAGTCTCCCAAGCGTTCGATGGCAAACAGCGTACCTGGAAAGCGTCGAAGGTTTTGTCCTGGGTAGGGTTGATAGCGAACACCATGCCAGCTTGGCAGTGACTAACTGGGTTCGTCTGAGCGCAGAAGAACCATAGAGGAGTGGTGTCGTTCAGGGTGATACCCCATGAAGGGATTTCTGTTGCATTCGCTGCGACGAGACGGAATCCCGAATCGACGCCGTTAGGTGCTTGGGTGCATGGGTTGGTAAAGGTTGACTGGGTAACGGAGTGGTTCTTCGATCGGCTGAGGTATTGGATTGAATTACGGACCATTGCTGTGATGAATGTGTTACTTACAATTCAAAGTTGATGGTATCGCCGATTTGGGCAGTCACCTGGGAGGGATTGAAAGTCAACTGTTGTAGTATTGAGTCAGTTGTCTTCGTGGCGCTGTGGGACTGGTGACTACTTACTTGATTATTATCACCAACGGCGACAGTGAAGTTGGCCGCAGAGGCAGCAAGGGCAGAAGTAAGAGCGACAACAGCAAAAGCGAGCATCTTGTCTTTGAAAAGGTAAGAGATGTTGAACCAGGTAGAAATTCAAGGAGTTAGTCTATCAAGTACTAGCGTCCGTGCCTGCTTTCGAGCCTGGCTCGTCAAGATAAGAGAGAAAGAAGAAACTGTAAGCACGACAATCACACAAGAGATCAGTTATATATCCTCACCCTGCTCGTCAAAGAAAGAATCAAAAAAAGATGAAGGGAGGAACAGATCAGAGGCAGTCCACACCTCTAACAACTGTTATAAATCTCGCTGTCCCTTGGTCAAAAATATCCATGAGTATCCATGGCGACTTGATTATAGCTGCCAATGAGCACATCATATGCAACACCGAGATATTATTAGGGCCATCGACGATTGGTCTGCTTGCCAGTGATTGATTGATTTCAGCGGGAGTTTAATACCAAATGCGACGATGATACATGATGTGGTATTTGTGTCACGAAGGGGCGGGCAAGCCATCCATGTGGTATGTTGATTTAAACGGCGAGAGTGATTTCACCACGCCAACAGTGTCTAGGAGGACAAGAATGTAGTCCTCGAGGACGCTGAAGGACCAATTACGCGGAGATTCATAGCAATAGCAACAGCAATGGCAATGGCGACAGCAGAGAGCAAAGATGCAGGGCAGAAATAGCCGCTGCCCCTTGTATTCGTCCGATCAAGTGTATGTCATCATCTTCCTTAACATCCCTCCGACGCCCAACGTACATCAATCCAAAGCAGCAAAAGGACTGAATTCAATGGCATCACTACGTGCTACACACAACTCCCTCCGTGTCGCCACCAGGATAGCATTCCGCCGGCCATTCCACACCTCCCGTCCCAATCCGGCTGTCTACTTCAAAGCCGACAAAGCAGTTCGTAGTCCCTTTCCTCCCTCCCCTACACCATTCTACCACACCCAAGTCCGATTGTTACCGAGCCGAAATTAACAACCACCATTCCAATAGACCCTCAACAAAGTTCTCACCAACTCACAAGGTCGAGTCGTCCTAGTCGACTTTTACGCCGAGTTCGTTCCCTCTCACCTGATCCACATCTAAACTTTCCAAATAACCCTCTCTCTCACAGCTGGTGCCA
The DNA here is from genome assembly GCA_018524415.1 of Podaxis rugospora. Lineage (NCBI taxonomy): Eukaryota > Fungi > Basidiomycota > Agaricomycetes > Agaricales > Agaricaceae > Podaxis > Podaxis rugospora. The sequence continues at coordinate 61,496 of JAEUWL010000438.1, forward strand.
ACCATGTCGCATCTTCTCACCCATCCTTGAAAAGGTCGCCTCAGAACCCAACACCTCCGCAAACGGCGCCCCCGTCGACCTTGTCAAAATAGACACAGAGACGGATGACGGCCAAATTCTGGCCATGGAAAACAAAGTACGCGATCCATGTCCTTCTTTTCGCTCGTTTCTGGGCTAACGGTTTCTCATATCCCGATTCATCCTATTCTATTCAAATTTTTTCCGTTTCCGTCTAACTGCCTGACCACCCCACTTTACTCTTAAAACTCCCGACGTTCCCTTGCAACTTGACCGCCGTACTGACCGCCGCTACTCTTCCACTCCGCATTCGCCAGGTCAGCGCTCTACCCACTGTGCTCGTATACAAGGACGGCAAACACACCACTCAATTTACTGGGGCTATGCCCGAGGCACAACTCAAACAGTTTCTTGATAGCCTGTAGCCTGAGAAGCAGTGCGTTGCCTTGCGATAGGGTTCTTAGTGTCGCCATCAATCAGATGTGTCAATAGAACAGCAAGTTTCAAAGAGGTTCTTCAATCGTTTTATAACGAACATATGTTACATTTGCAAGCAGAGGGTAAAAGGAGACTAAAAGAAGTGGTAAAGAATATAGCCTTTCATCCAAGCTCCAGACGCCCAACAACCTCAAGTGACGGCAGCCGTGGTTGCAGTGAAAAGCAGGACAAAACTGGTGAGGTATAGTGAGTCGATACATTGCCAAGGAAAACAAACAAACGGTGCAGACACCCTAAACGACTGAAGAAGGGATGAGAATGAGGAAGGAAAAAAAAATGAAAAAAGTTCCAGGCAAAAGGATGTCGCGGATCGAGATCGAGAGCGAGAACAGCAAGAAAAGAACGTCAACAAATGTACACATGAATGAATGAAAAAAAAAAACGGTCATAGTGTAAGCGAGTGAATGGCGGTGAAAGGAACGAGGATTCATGTGCGAGTTGGAGTCGAAGAGCGCTGGGGGTGTTCTCCGAGCCAAGTCTGAGCTCGTGGCGATGTAAAGTGGATGTCTATGTGGATCTGTTTCCCATTTGGCAGCCAGGATGAAATTAGAAGGCAATGGCGGTGTGGTATGTGAGTGTGCAGGTGGTTTGGCGGCGAGAGGGGTGGTCAAGATTTTGGGGAATGGGGAACCGGCGCGCAACAACGGTATGGATGAAGATCACATCACTGTACAGTACAGCATTTGAGGCCGCCTGCGCCTTGATTGTTGTATGGATCGTCTGCCCGTCCCACGGGTCCCCATACAGATGGTACCTGGGATGAAGGGTAAACATAAGTTGGAAAATTTTGGAGGCAATGGAACACTTACAAGATGGTCTTTTGTCGTTTTACAATACCGAATCAAACTGATGGCCATGAAGTGAGCGCGGTGCACCGAAGGAAGCGAGGCGGGGAGGCGGAGGTTTGGGTGGTGGAATGGAGAGGGCGGCTTACCTGGCACTAGCCTCCGAGACCTTGAGTCTAGGTCTGGCAAGATCCTCCTTGAGTCGCTGGTTGTGCTCGAGAAGACGTCTGAGCTTGAGCTCTGACATGGATTGTCTGCCTCCGCCGCGGGTGCTCATTGTGGTGGGCTCTGGGGTGGTGGGCTCTGGGGTGGTGGTGGTGGTGGTGGTGGTGGTGGTGGTGGTGGTGGTGGTGGTAGTGGTGGTAGTGGTGGTGGTGGTGGTGGTGAGGGTGGGTGGATGGGTGAGAGAAATTGAAAGCGGATAGCGTGACGAAGGGTTGCATGTGAACTGGCTTCCTTTCCAGCTTTCCACGCCCTTCTTCTCTCACGCCTGCATCATCCGCGTGAACACTAATAATCTATCACTCATCCAATACACTTGGAGCACAAATACCCGTGTTAGTAAACTAAGCTCAAACGAGTGTAGCTGGGGCTGCATATGCTGGCGTTCACATTAACAAGCAGTTGCACCCTTCTACAGGCGGCGCATAGGGGTCCTCCCCTTTTCCAACCGGACCCCACACCGAAGGAACCTGAAGAAGACATTCTCAACACATTGACCTGCTCGGCTCGGTGAGCGCAAGAAAACCCACAAGATAATCCTTCGTCTGCTTGCAGTATTGAATCAAACTGGCATATGAACACGCAATCAATCCTTGATCCACAACTGCCAACCCAACCCAACATACCTTGCGCTCGCTTCGCTTACTCGCATGCGTGGCCGTGCAAGGTCTTCCCTTAGTCGCTGATTATGCTCAGTCAGCCTCCGAAGCTTGAGCTCTGACATTGATTGCTATCGTCATCCCAAAAATGACAAGGTGATTTGCGCAGGCCAACGAAATTTTTCACAGTCAGCGCCCATTTGAATGGAAGAACACGCGGGAATCAAAGCGAGCTCTTTCTTTATTAGACACACCTTATGTGGCCGAGCATTCATATCAAAACCGTATTGATGAAGAGCGGTAGTCGGATTCGGTGGAGAAAAGAATGTGCTGCTAAGAGGATTTGGGCGTCAGAGGTCAAGAGAGCATGCTGAACAACGACGGCGGCGGACCTTGTGGAATAAAAAAGAGGGACAGAATTTGCAACTGAATTTCGTCGACCTAGCAGGACATGACATGACACAAGCTCAGGGGCACCAATCAGCGGAGTTTGAATGATTTTTGATCCAGTTCATCCTCGCGACCACCATGCACTCACGCAAGACTCACCCAAAGAAAATGAATGCAATCCCGCCTAGACGACTATCGGGACGCCTGCAGCGGTCTATGCGCTCTGCAAAAATACCGGCTGATGTCCACATGCGGAGCCCAAGCCCACGTCTACCCCATGACTTACCCTCGGGACCTGACAATGATCAGACACTCATCAATCGGAATGATGACGACAGCGATGAATGGTTTGATGAGGCGCCTGCCACTGATGACAATGCCTATTTCCACTGGGAAGAAGAGACAGCTTTGTATTCGGACTTGCTGGAGGAAGCGTAGGCTTCGGAAGCATCATTCCTCCGACAATATCTGAATTCCTCTTCATCAGTACTTCAGAGACTGGTGATGCCGAACTTGTTACCCTGGCGGAATCTCTCCAGAAGCCTTTCGATGAAGAATCTCGGCAGCTCAAGAAAGAAATTGCTGAAGCCTTCGTACCGCTGGTGAACAAGATCAAGGGTGTCTACGCTTCTATTGATCACACTGTCGACATCCCGTTTGGCGCTGGGCTCCTTTGTTTCAATGATGCTTGCAAGGAAATGGAGGTATCGATTGGTTCCAACGCCGAAGTCTTGCAAAAGATCCAGGCCGAACACCGAGTGCGTGACTCCCTGTTTATTATCAACTAGAGCTCACCCAGGAACTAGACCCGTATCACCGAGCTTCTTGGACAACTAGAAAGGGAATATGCTCACCGCGAACAACTCTGGGTCGGCTTTCAAAAAGCCATGGACGAGCTTGGTATCTTCTTGCTTCTCATGTCTCTGGGTTGTCTCCGCGTTGTGCTCACCCCTTCCCGATACATGTGCAGTCAATCCGGTTCTCGAAATGTTGAACGAAGCGCCTGCAAAGTTGGAACGGAAGATTGCCAGCATCGAAAAGCAGAGCCGAGCTTTGGAGAAGGAAAGCGCGAGTGCCACAGCCGATGCCACCGCACAGACGCTCAAGGACCTCCTCAGCAAGCTTGGCTGACTCGCCTACGATAGATAGTATTATTGTTATATACTACAGACACAGAATACTGTTCTTTTGGGCTCACTCTCCCACACTGGCACCTGTTTGAGACTATTTGGCCTTGCCGCCTTGTCAGGGCTCCCACCCCATTAGCATCACTACTCTATCATTCGCCGCCGCCGTCGACGACGACATCGGTGCGCCCAAGAACATATCCCTACTGCCTTCGCTCTCTACTACCGTCCTTCAGCTAACGACTTTCTGACGACTTTTGACGATTCCTGACGACCTGTAACGGCAATGTTTTCATCTTCACGACTTGATTCACCACCGCCTTCTCGAACACTCCCCTATCATCGGCCGCGTCCATGGTCTCCGGATCCATACGATCCACTTCCTCCATTAAGCTCTCTAACTAATAGAAACTACGTCGGGGAACATCCATACACAAACCAAGACCTGTTGGGCGCTTCGGTTCCCTCAACCCGGCAAAGACGAGAAACATCCGAAGGATCCATCGAAGCGCTCGACCTTGCAGATTATGCACGCACGCTTCGCGCTAGACAGACAGAAGATCCGTACCCGTCTTTCCAAGGCCCAGCAGCACAACCTTCACACTTCCAAGACCACTTTCCATCATACCCACCAGGCTCTTTCATACCCGAAGCCCGTGGTTCTCGGGATTCATTATCACCTCCATCTCTCGTCTCTCGAGGCCCTACACTATCCTCCAGTGCTACCCACTCAACATCAAAAGGCGGCCGAAGACCATTCTCTCTCCCAACACCCAACTTATCCAATCACGCATTACACTCTTCACCCAGGCAATACCACCCCCAACCTCGCATCGCCGACCCTCAGCCTCTTTATACAGGCAGTAGACCCTCTGAAATCGACATCTCTCAATTCCCAGCATGGTCTCGCTCTTGGTACCAATCCCCCAATCAAGTCGACAACCGCTCTCCACCACCCATTGATGACCTCTACACTGCTATCCCACCTTCTAACTTTCCCTCTGCAAACAAGAAGCCAAAGAACTTCTTTGACCCGGATTACGTACACTATGACCAGGATTATTATCCTGGCACTGACCCGTCGTCGTTGTCCGATCCAGTCTTTGCTCCCCCTTCTTCTGTTGGACATGAATCTACGCGGGGGTTATTACCGTGGAGTCACTCTGATGGACCGGCGACTGTAGATCCGTTGACGAAGGAGGAGAGGGTGAGGATACTTGAACGTGAGTTTGGGCCGAATAGTAGTAAAGGAAAGACTCAAGGAGACTTTGTTGATGAGGATGGAAAGCCGTTGATTGGGACTGTGGATGCGAAAGGGAACCTCGTCACTCAGGGACCGAAGAAACGTGTCGCATTAAGGGTTTTACAGATCTTGTTTGCTTTAGGGGCTGGTGTGCCGGCGATCTACGCTGCTGTGGTATGTATATACGTTTGCTTCTTATTTTTGATGTACTAACACAAGCATTCAGGTGATCAAACCGAATCCTCCAGCACCCCCGGCCGGCAAACCACCCGCATTCGTCCTCTACGTCCTCTCCATCATTACCTCGCTTGTCCTTCTTTACCTATTCCTCTTCCGTCCTTGTTGCTGTAACCCCCGACGCAAGAACAAAAGCCTCATGGATAATCCCCTTACAGGTGGAATGATGGTCCTCCCCGTCCCAAATACCGGGAAGAAGAAGAAAAAAGGAAAGAAACCCAAGAAAGGCGGCGGAGGACTGGCGGGTAGCGGTGATGGTGACGTTCAAGTGAATCTCATTGTCGACCCCCATGTGTTTTCTGGTGGACGGGATGATGAGGACAGTGACGACGAGGGTAGTGACGCACAGAGCGGTGGCGGTGGCGGTATACCGGGTGGATACTATGGCATTGGGGATGGAAATGTCAGAGGGAGAGCGAAAGGGAGGAAGAACAAGAGACGTAGTGTGTTTGCTGGACTCGCGATGGAAGCGGAATGGAAACGTGCGAGGTCGTGGGCGAAGAAGGTTGCGACGGTGGATGTGTTGGGCGTTGTGGTTTGGGGTGCGGCGTTCGTGTTTGTGTTGATAGGGAAGAGGTGTCCGAGCGGTGGATTTGACGGGTGGTGAGTGTTTTATTTTTTATTCCTGCAATATATCCGGCCTAATTGACAATGGCTACAGGTGTAATGCCTATAATGTATCTTCGGCTTGTGCCTGCTTGCTATGCGTTGCGTTCGCCGTTAGTGTGTTCTTTGATGTTAAAGACCTGCACTCGAGCAAGGCGTCGCCACGGACACGGACGTGATTTGTGATATCTCTTGTTCTCACCACCCACTTGTTCTTACCCTCGGACTTGTGCGATGTACTTTATACTTATATTTGCTGGCGTTTTCGATGTACGTTTATTTACTATTTACTGTGTAATAAACTTGCGTTTCATTATCTCTGCCTTAGTGCTCTGCGCCATCAGTGCCAAGTTGAACTGCTCATCCGAAGCTCAGGAATCAGGGTCAGAAACCACTGTATACATCCCTGTCGTATACTCGAGAGGTACTTTGGTGGTCTCCTCGGGTGGCGGGACATCAATGACGGAATGGAGCTTGTACATGGCACCATGAAATGTGCTTCGGTTGAAGTGCACGAAGTTGCAGAGAGCCTGAGCAGAATAGTGGGTGGGGGTGGAAGCTCAGATGGGTATATAACATGTGACAAAATTCGCTACCACTTCCATTTGGGAAGGAACTAGACGGGTTTTCAACCCCACGATGGACTCCTACATCCGGACGCGGGCTGCAAGGTCAGGCTTTCCTGTATAGACCATCTAACTGCAGTAGGTATGTCCATGAGAGATGTGATTATGAATATATCCAAGTCTGTCAGAGCATTCAGCCTTTTTGCGAGGACGCCTAAAGCGCCCGAACAACTCGAGCAACATGGCAGATGAAGGTCAAACTCCTGGCAATACTAAATTCGCGCTCCAGGCGCTAGATCAAGAGGCCTCGAGGCATGGATGGGCGCTGAGTGGCCGACCTGGTTGATCATGCCCTCCAATTCTCAACTGTTCAAGAAAGCCCACAACTCGCTCCCTAAGCAGGACCTTACATCCAGCAGATAGCCAAGTGGTGGTACGTGAGGGTTGTTATGGCACAACCGGCGCCTGCGGCGCCTCTTTATTTCAGTTACACTTGAGCGCCCTGAACGATTTTTGAACGACCGCTAATTTGTCGGTACCAGCGGGCCCGTAAATGTGTTCCCTCCACTTTGTCCACGCAGAGGAGGATATTGATCGTGCATGAACTACTCACCGGCCGTCGAAGGGCTTAAAGGACTGGGCTGGATGTCATGGTGTTAAGCTCTCTTCAGGACCCACCTGGAGTGCCTGTATCAATTAGCTAATTGACCATTTAAGGGCTACTAGATTCTAGCCTGCTGATTCATAAACGGCTTCCTGGGTGACCTGTCGGGAGGGTTGAGTATCGAGGACTAGAATCCAGCATGGGTATGGTGTACGGTGCAAGGTGCCCCAATATCGACATCAGGTGAAGCTTTTATGCGGCCATAACATTGAAGGACCCGGTTGGCGCAGGTCACTGTCCGGTTTTCTCGAGCCTAGAAGTCATTTAGTGTGATGACTCAAGTTGTAACGCTCACTTGTGTTCGCAGTGCATTCGCCTCTGTGACCTTGGGACGATTGCCATCGGCTGCCTTTGTCCAATTGACTTTTCGTCGCGTGGAATGCCCGAGACGGTTAAACAACACTTCAATGAGCATATTTGACGATGGGAAGCAAAGAGTGTCCGTTAGTAGTAACACAGCAGACGCACGCTAATCAGTATAAATCTTGGTATCCCCTTGACGAATATCGGGAATAATATCTCGAATTGAAATGCCACGTCTTCGTTTTACTGGGTTTGTCTCTTTGCAGTCAGTAACGTTGCGATTAAGAAATGAGAGTCCGATGTACAACAGGACTGAGGGCAATGTTCAAATCATAACTCTATGTTCCATCACCCCGCCTCAGCCGGTTGAACTTGGGTAATGTCTCCTTCAGATAATCAGCATGCTTCCTCCGTAGGTCCGCCTCCTGGACCTTCCCTCTTCCGCTCCACGTACGTCGCTCCGCAGAGGGTCCATAAACAACGGTGTAGTCGGGAAGAATCTCATCTTCGGTCGGTACAAGGAGGCAGGCTGCACCAATGACGCAATACGAGCCGATGCTGACCGTGTGGTGGACACGTGCGCGAGTAGAAACCGTGTTGAAGTTACCTATCGAGGGGCATTCAATTCCTGTTGTGCATCACTAAGACATTCAGATGTTAATACACTGCAGGGACTCACGAGAGCCAATTTCAAAGAGATTGTCGTCGCCTATGCGCATTGTCTCTTTCTTCCTGGTATCCAAAATCGATTTCGATTCTGAGCGGTGATACGAGCCACCCTAACTTACCTATTGACAATGATAGCCCCTTCTTCAATAATGCAACCTGACCCGATAATGATGGGTCCGGCAATGGCAAAAATTGTCGCTTTTGGATGAATTATGGTACCTAGTTCCACCCAAAAGCGCATAGGCGTGAATACTCAATCCTCAGGTGGACAAGACACGTCGGACCGACCTGAGCCAATGGTAATGTCGCCTTTGAGCTCAACATCCTGGCAAACGACGGCTTTTGAGTGAATTGTGAATTTATCACGTCTAAACGCGTCAGTCAGCACACATTCATGATCGAAGTTGAGAGACTCAACACATTGGCGCCATGACCGTAGAATGAGGAAGAGAGGAATGAAGGGACTCAATATGTCCGCCAAGCAAGACCAAACAAGTGGGTAGTCGTCTTAACTGCTTCCTTTGCCTTTCGCTGCCACCCGCTCGAACATGCACTCTAGATGCTAGTGAATTTTCTTGCATTTTATACACTCTGTAACGCCAGCTTTTATGCACCATGCCAGTGTAGAGTCGACCCCACTCTCAAACATTGTATATAGATTTGCAGCCATCATTTCTTTGTCCTTGTTTAGCGGAGGTGTTGGAATAGAATTCAAGATCCAGGAATAGAAATAAATTTTGGACTCAATCCCTTCCACATGGACAAGTCTGCGCCATGGACAGTTCTCAAAGGCACTCTCGCAATATGCAAGTCCGTCTTTCTGAGTGTTATACCGTTGGACTCAAACTGACCCTTCCACAGCTGCTATTAGTGCAACCGCAACTGGAGTGTTGGGCATCTTAAAGGGTCAAGAACACTATGGTTTCCTTACTGGTGCTGCCGGACTGAACAGTGGCATCACTGCTGCTGCATTCTTCAGTGAGTTTCATGGCAGCTTGTCCCTCATTAACAATTGAGCAATCCTTCAGGCCTACGCGAATACATCGTCAGTCCCATTCTCATCCACAACCTTCCAACGCAACAATACGAAAAACGGCGACGCGAACTCGGAATCGACCAGCCTTCGCCGGAAACCGCCAGCATATCTACGACCTCCAACTCCCGGTTCTCGTCCGAGCGGAGTCACAAGGTGCTGGACAGTGCTGTGAGCGGAGCAGCGACTGGTGGACTGCTACGTGGTTGGAAGTGTACGTGCATCCCTGCGTTCCCATATTTGTTGGGCTGATGACTGAATTTCGTTATGTAGCTGGTCCGAAGGCTGCGCTCCCAGGCGCGGTCATCGTTGGTGCTATTTGTACGGTTCTGCAATTGGGTTACAATGAATTCGGGGTTCAGCGCCTCAAATATGTCTCCAGGCAGCATGCGCCAGAAGCTGGTTTGCACCCGGATACTATTCCACAAACAGGGGCTAATGTGGAAGCTCTGGAATCTGCTTCTGCTGAACAACCATCATCGTGGAAAGCGAAGATACTTTCACTTATGGGCGTAAAGAGGTTGTCGGAGGAAGAATATCTGGAGAGATTGAAGTTGCAGAGGGACAGCCATCTGATGCGGATAAGGAAGCTTGAGCGGAAGCTGGAGGAGGAGAAAAAGGCGAAGGAGAATGTGCAATAGAGCTCTATATGTATACCTCCATGTCATCTTGGATATAGTCTACACACTTGACGTTCTTTAGTCAAATTGGTTGCGAATATATTCGACATGTTAACCGATACACCATTCGCTCATACTTATCAACTGAGTTCTTGAACGACCTCCGTGACGTCAACCCAACTTCCAAATATCGACGATACCTTTACCCGTCTTGTCAAACCCTCCAACAACAATCCGTTTCTCGTCGACAACCAGAGCATTCACCTTGATCATATTTTCACATTGACGATGCCAGATGGCTTGATATATGACAGCATTGGAATCGTTGCCGTAGATCAAGTTGTAATGCGTAATTGCACCCCTGAGCGTCGAAACGGTCAATCGCGTAGGGCTGTGAAAAGCGCTGTACAAGGGTATAATCAGCTTCGGGATGTGATTGGGCATGCACCCTAGACTATACCCACACAGCAACGATAGGTGCTTCTGCTACCGAGACAATGGATGCGAGATCTAGGTCAAGCCCTCCCCACTTGGCCTTTTTCTTGCTTTTGGACGTCGAGGGCGTCTTTTCACCGCCAAAGCCGAGCCAGAGCTTCCCATCTGCAGTCCCTGCTGCTACGATGCCATTGGGCGCGACAGAAAGCGACATGATGAACGGAGGAGACATGGAGATTTTGTCGTCTTGGGTTGACAAACTAGCTGATAGAAACGAGGTTAATCGTCCAAATCGCCATGGTAGGAGGGATACATGACGCACCGAGATTTTGTCTGGAGAGTACTTCGTCGCGTGAAATGTCCATGTGCAAAAGTATGGCATCGCAGCCTCCACTAATGAGTTCCCTGGGGCGTTCAGGTATCCATTCAACTGAGCCGCACATCTGCGGCAACACGATATCAGTCACCACGCTGAATCCTAGATGATTCGATGGTTACACACAATGTCATGCTTATTCTTGAGTCTCGATACTGCCTTGGTAGCGAGGTCCACGATCCCCACAGAACCCGAGTCCGTCCCAAAAGCAAGATGACTTTTGTCCCAGTTAAGAGCGAGCTAACTGATACATCTCAGTTTTTTTCTGCATAACACAGGGAAGCGGACGCACATCTTGCACTTCATCCTCATTATCATCACCTGGGATTGCGTCAATAGTTTCGAGCGCATCATCATACGTTTGAATCAGCTTTGGTGTGTCCAGTTGGAATTTCAGGATCTACAGAAGGAATCGCGTCGATTAGCTCGAACTCCCAACGCCTAAGGATGCTTTATACACCTGCTTGCCGGAAGCGATCCACGCATCTCTGAACTCAGAGCCGGATCGCTTGACACAGACGATCGAAGAAACCATCTTTCCATTGCCTTTCACCGCTCTGAGTACTTTGAACGAAGACAGGTCATAAACGCGCAGGTCGCCATTATCTATGCCGACACCATTCAACAAACGACCATCGAGGCAAAATTATCGGAGTCGACTATACCTGATCCAGCGTAAAGATGACCGGCGTGACCGAAAGCGAGTGCGGTAATCTGCCAAGTGTTAGGTGTAGTCAGGGAATGGAGCAAGGTGAATGAAGCCTCTGGATGTGGTGCGACTGATGTCGTCTGGTCAAGATCGGAGGACATGGTTGGTGATGGAAGACAGATCACAAATTTTTGCTTGGCGCTCATCTCAGGTGACTGGGAGCTCCAAGCCCATGTTCGAATCAATATTTGCAGGCATTAAATACTATAGAGCATCCCGAACGAACCCTAGCGTTCCTAACGACGATGTGATCAACTCTAACACCCTCTGGCTCTCCCTCTTCTGTGCTGCCTCTAGTTCCTCCAGCCCTCCCCTCAGCTCCTCATTCGTAATCAATACATCCGCATGCAGACGGAGAAATACATTCATTATCGCTTCTACAGCCTCAAAGTCTCGATGCGTTGCAAGCCGGCGTCCGAGTGCATGCATCAACGTGCTCAAGCTCCGCAACGATGTGAGGGATCGTAGCTCGAGTTCTAGCGCTGCTGGCTGCAGCATTTTGGCCTGGTGGAAGAATCCTTCGTCTGGGCACAAAATCAACGCTTGTCGTCATTCCGGAACTGTACAACACACTCACAATCTCCGTTAGGATCCTCCTCCATCAACCCTTTCTGGAATGCGCTCTCGGCGTTGGCAGCAGCCTTATCCAGCCTCCGCGACGGCTTTTTGGTTTCCTTTGCCTGCTTTTCTGTGGGCGCAAACCGTGTCTCCACACCCGGTAATGTTGGAAGGAAGAAGGGTGCCTTCTCCAGAGGTTTCGGTGGTTCTTTTGGTTTATTGCGTTGTTGGATCACCTCCAGGTTCAGGAGGGTTTGCCATCGAGATCGAGGAAGTAGTGTCAATGTGATGAGGTCTCCATCAAGTTGTGGCGGCGTTGAAAAGACGTCAGGTGGCGTATCCTGTACTGTTAGGGCTGGAAGAGCCTCCAGAGCTGAACAACAGTTAAGTGTACTCAATAAAGGTATCTTCCGATTGATGCTTACCGTTATCTTCTGCAGTGCCTTGCACTGATGGCAAAGAGACGTTCTGGACATCGTCCTCGGTAATACCTTGGAATGACACATTCGTATACTGAGCACGATTTGCCCTATGTCCGTCATATTAGTTTGAATGCGACTTCCTGAGGAGTCAATACATACCATAGAAAAACGCCGACACTATCAACATGAGCGGTCGCCAGAAAGTCGCCAGTCGGAGAGAATGATATGCTTGTCGCGACGCTCGACGTTTTGAACGCATCAATCAGCCGCCCAGTCGGAAGATCAAACGTCCGAATGACCGAGTCTAATGAAGTCGTGACTAACCACCTCGCGTCAGCAGAGAAAGTCTATTAAACGTCGATATGAAATCCAGACAAAAGCCAATACAAGCAATCGCACTCACCATATCCAAAACCCGACCCCGGAAACCACCCAACTCTCTTACAATCCTCCTCGTTTCAATATCTACTACCCGAACGACCATATCATCGCAAATAACTGCCAACAGGCCACTATCACGATGGAGCTGTAACGAGACTGCCGCCGAGGGCAATATTAGCGTATATTCCAATTTTGTCGTCTGAAAGTCGAAGAACTAAATGTGATAATAAAGCCAGTGTTAGCCGCAACCAAAAAAAAAACCAAGTGTAGAGGGGATGCGGTGTGGCACTGACATTGAGCGTCCCGTCAAGGGTACTGGCTATAACCACCCGATTCAAGGGGTCTGTCGCGAGGCCAGTGATGGTACGATCCCGCTTTTTAGTTCCGTTTCGTAGCCTTGCAGTTGCCTCTGGAGGACATGGACCAACATCGTAGGACTTGCGTTTAATCCCCGATTGCATGTTCCACATGTATATCTGACCAGTCGAGGCACCCGCGAGGCCGAAATTGCCACAGGCGGTGACACACACATCCTGTCAAATGTAATAAATATTCCGTGTCCTTGCGACAGAGTGAGGACACCTACCTTGACAGAACCGAGAGGGCTGCGCTCTTTACCTTTCCCCTTTCCTTGCTCCGCGAAACCAAGGGTATATTTGCCGAGTCTTTTATTGAGCATCGTCCATGAACGAGCGAAGGTCTCGTCTGTGTGTGCAGTAAGGATATCATCCCAATCCTTGGATCGCGTAGTTGAATATGAAATGGCACTAATCGGGGGGAATTTGAGCGAGGCAATCGGTATCGACAGGGAGGTTGCCTTCTTAGCCAGAGAACCTGACCATCACATTAGCACAACGAAGCGTTGCAACTGTGTAATGAGCTTGCCTTGTGAAAGTTCAAACGACCTCGAGTCTCTCACAACGGAAGTACACCTCAGACTACGATCCCTCGACGCCGTCAATAGTTGCTTCCCGTCGTCACCATAATAACGAATGAGATGTGGTGGTGCATGATGACCGGAGCGGAATTTGAGGAGTCTAGGAGCAGATGTCGGTGAATCAAACAGCCATTGCTATAGGATGATCAAAGTGGTCAGCAGTGCAACCCAGATGTTCAACTGAGATATGAACCTTCACGCTGTTATCCTCCCCTGATGTTACCAACACAGGTTGGCCAGGAATCCACTCTACTGCTGTGACCGCACCGTCGTGTGCCCCACGTATCATGTGCAACAGTCTGCCACCATTATTGAGGTCCCACAACGCTATGTGGCCCGCAGATGAGGCAGATGCAAGAATGGGATGGCCATCTAGCAAAGTCGGACGATAAGCCTAAGTAAAGCTCAGAGCATCGACGTGAGCACACCATTTCTGAACCCAAGAGCCCGAATTCCGCCATCCATAAACATCCTCATCAACCGCTCGTCAAGCCGGACGTCATATACCGAGATCTCTCCAGAAGTAAACCCAATGCCAACTACATCAATTGCTGGCGACTGAACAAGAGCTGTGATGGCGCTGCCCAGAACAGGTGTCGTGTCAGATAACTCTGGCGACGACGTGAGTTTTGACAGTGAAAATTTGTATATGCAGGTTCTAAATAAATGCAAGTTATTCCTGGAAACGCGGTGAGATATGGCACCACTCACTTGGTTTTGATGTTCCAAAGTTGGAGAGCACCTTGGCTACTCGCAACAAGAACCTTGTTGACATATGTCGCAGGATGAAGAATGGAGGTCGCTGTGAAATCCCGATCGAATTGTATGGTAGATTCAAGCTCTGGTTCACGTTAGTATGACAGAGACACAATGACGAAGAGGCATTTCGTACCGCCGTCCGTAGTATTCCAGATCAACATTCGTTCTCCATCTTCAGTTAACGCGAGAAGAGAAGTCCCAAATATGAGGATATAGGAGATTGGGGTATCCAAAGGATTCGTAAGTGTAGAAACCTAGACATTGTGAGCCTTGTAGTACAGAATCAACTGGGGTGAAGGACATACGGGTTTACCTCGCAAGTACTTGATCGCATGAGGTCCAGAAGCAGCCCAAACCGCATCGCCATCGAGAGCTAGGCCTGTTATTTGTTCCGGCGCATCAGGACCTGGACGAAAAGGTTCTGAATAATATGGCCTCAAATAGGTTAGAACGAGTTTCTCACCGACGAAAAGCAAGCCCATCTTCCCTCCTTCCCACAGGGCCCACGCCTTGCCCAGACATGTCAAGATATGGATTCTCGGTCCATCAGTCGCGCCCTTGTAAGACCTTGTTTGCAGAACGAAAGGTACATGGTTCGTAATGAGTCCCAGAGCCCGGAAAGGTGCAAAGAGTCGTGGTTCCTGGACTTTGCGAGGTGTGGTCGAGGGGTTGTCTTGCCGTTGACGCTTGCGAGGTGGTGGACCTGTGCTGTCGACGTTCATGTGTTCATGGGTCATTTTGTGGCCCGGGTTGTAAGGCTAGGTGTTCCAGGATGTTACCGTCGATCAGAACCTTTGCGTCCTTCATAACTTTTTCGACTTAATCAAATCCAATTTTAGAGATCACGTGATCTTACCGAGGCATCGCTTGAAGTTCTTCAGAGCAAGACCTGAGCGCATAGCCAACCCGCTGCCAATCTGTCTGATCCCAGTCTTTCCATGCATGGGCTACCATTTTGGCATGGAAACTGTCACCTTGGCGCTGGCCCCGAAGATTTACTGTCATCCTTCGTAGGGGCATCTGCTTATACCATTGCATGGCTAAGCTTGTGGTGGCTGTTACATCCAAAGTAACTCAAATAGCGAAACGCAGTGAATGAATGGTCTTGACTTTGTGGCGATTCCATGACGTTGACAGATCTCTTTCCATGGATGTGACACTGAATCCGTTCCGATTCGGTCCTCATGGGTCTGCTTGATCATACGCCGTTCTTACACTTGACCTCTTTTACTTTATATCGTGACTGGCTAGGCGTCCTGAAGCTCCTCACCGGATATCTTGTCACTTGTCTCCAACAATCGCCTTAGTGCCAATCCATAATGTGCTCCGATGATCCCAATTTGGAATGCACCGGACTTTACATGGACATGCATTGCGCCCAACGTCTCCTGCATGTGCCAAAATTAGGCTCATTAGAAATGTACGTCTGCCATGATTGGGCGCCCCTCCCAGTGTATAAATCTTGCAGTTCCAAGGCTCAATCCTTCCTTCAGTGTCGCTTTTTTCCTTTTTATCGAGCCGGGTGCTCTTTTATTTTCTTCACTTAATTTGTTCTCCCTCCTTCCTATAGTCTAATTGCATTCAACATGAAACTCACTACGACATTCTTCGCCCTCTCGTTGACCTTGACTGCTATTGCGACACCTCTCGGGGACCGTGCCGTCTTGAGGAGGCACAGCGGTGTTCCCGCGAACAATGCACGACGCTACATTCTCCAAAGGTAATTAGAATACCTCATATGGCGTTAAGTACCTGACCCTCACGAACTCTCAGCCGTATGGATGCACCCCCAGCTTGCATCGCCAAAGCATCCGCAAGTTCGACCGATCTTCCGGTCCCCTCTAGTTCCATCGTCGCCAACCCTACAGCGACTGACGCCCCTACAAACACCACGGACGGTAGCTCTGTCGCCAACAGCAATACCACCGATACGTCCAACACTGACACCACCGGCAACTCGACTGACACTTCCAACGTTGGTACCACTGGCAACTCTACAGACACTTCCAACTCCGACACTTCTGGCGATGTATCCGCTGACAATTCAACCGCAACGGATGCTTCCAACTCCACGGATACCAATACTCCCCGCCGCCGTCGCCTTGCCGCACGCTTTGCCCAGTTGGACCTCCCCGAGCTCGCTAGTGAGTGGCAAACACTCTGCCTCGCCAGCGGAGGAAACATCTTCATTGAGCACTCTCCTTGTGTCGAGCTCGCTGGTATCGACGGTATCAACGCCCTCCTCGCGGACGCCGATCCTTGTGCCCAACAGGACGTTGCTGATGCTATGATCTCGTTTGCGAAGTCTCCAGGTATTGTGAACAAGGACGCATTGATTGCCTTCGCGGTCAAGTATAGGCGCCACCCCAGGAACGCGATCAATATCCTGGGTGTCGTTCCTTCCACCTTGTACTGCCAGAAAGCACCTGTCAATCCTGAGCTGATTGGTGTCTCCAATGGTCAGATAAATGGAGTCAACCCAGGCCTCTTTGGTTCCCCGAATCTTCCAATCGTGCCTTTCGGTGCTAGTAAGTCATCTTTTCAAGAAGTTGTCCTCCTGATTAACCGGTCACGTAGACGGGACCTGCCCCTTTGGTACAACGCCTGATATCAGTTCCTGCACCTGCGTGCCAGACTCTACCAACGGTACTGACGTCAATACTTCGAGCGATGGCGGTGTCGACGGTTCCACCATTACCGACCCCTCTGCAACTGGTTCCGTCGACAACTCAACGATTGCTGACCCATCTGCCACCAGCTCAGTCGATAACTCGACAGTTGTCGACCCATCTGCAACCGCCTCTGCTGGCGATGCGACTGCCACTGACGCCTCCACCTCGGGCGACAACTCAACCCCCAGCGACAGTGCAGCAACAGATGCTCCAGCTCCCACTAATTCTGCCTCTTTGGACGCCAGTGTCACTGATACCGCTGCCAGCTCAACTGCGCTTGACGGTGTTCCTCCCGCTCCTACTGTCTCCCAACCCAGCGACATTTCGGGTAATGTTAATGACCCTAATGGACGGAGGAAATAAACAAATGGAATGCGCACGTTCCACTTGTTCTAATGTAGGGTTTGTCCGGCAAGATTTGATCTAGTGCAGTGGCTCGGTATCTATGTTACAGAAGTGAAGGTCCTAAATACACTCAATAATACATACGCATCTGATCTAGACGAAGCATTATATTTCGTGAAGTCATGGATCAGAACTTGAACCAGAAGCGGTGTACGTTGGAGGCGGTTCACTAATTGCTGGAGACACCAGCTGTCTGCGAGTCACATCCCGTCTTAAAGTCGTGAGTTCCGATCTCAATCTCCTGATCTCCTCGGTCAAACCCGCAGGTGCTGTCCCAGGATGCCCCCTTCTTTCATCAGATGGGCTGGAGGAATGGGAAGAAGAAACCCCAGATTTGTTCCTGCAAATGGAAGGGAGTGCTCCCTGTACGCTCTTCGTCGTATCTTGCGGTTGATAGCCCCCAAAAGATGTCATGGGTGATGGCAGGGAAGAGGACTTTTCGGAAGTGGTGGCAACCGTGGATCCTCCCTGAATAAACCGTGGAGGTGATACCGATGAAAGTAGTCGTTTGGCTGATGATTGGTGGGTTGGTTGATGTGGGGAACTAGGATGAACAGGATCGAGGACGGGAGCTAAGAAGGGTTCGGGGATGACCCCTGGCACATGGCTTCGCTTGGAACGGTGGTAGAGCCAGAGGAAGATAGACAAACCCAGCAGAACACACAGGCCGCCTATTGCACCGCCTATAATGGCCCCAGGATGGACTCTTCCAGTGTGAGAAGATTGCGGTTCTGGTGGGGGTAGAATCGTGTCAGGTTCTGTTCTATCATCCAGAATTAGATTCCTAATCTAAGGAAAAGAAAGTCTACATACTGTGTATAAACTGCGTAGTCAAAGCTTAGGAAGACATGGTATTTGACATCGGACATAGATATGTTCATGTGATGTGGAGCTTGTTCGAGGCCCGATTTACTGAACACAGGAACTTGGTAGTCCCGTTGGAATGGTCGACTTCGGTCGCCCGTGTGTTTGAAGTAGCCAACATGCTGGCCATCGATCGTAAAGTTGCACTCTGTGTTGACTGTGACTCCTTCCCCCTCAAAGTTGAAGAGAGTGAAGAAAATATATACGGCCGTCCCTAAGCGACACCCAGTCAGCGACACTGAGGGTAATGGGACTCGGCACACCATTGAATGTGAAATCTATTGAGTTGAAGGGAATATCTTTATCCGGCATGAAGGTAGCGGCGGTGTACGTTTCGTCGTGCATTTGGGTAATGTCGGGTTTAATGGCACATCCAGAGCATGTTTGCGTTGCCCACGCGATTTGAGGAGAAAATGCTGGTACCTGTCCCGTGTCCCCATCCCCTTCCTGGTCGTCAATTGTGATGTTGCGTTCGAAGCTCACGGCAGAGGGGAGGAAAAACAAAGTGAGAAGATGCAGCATACTGTAGGGTCCTAGATGGACCTCTGGAAGAGCTCAAGCTATAGGTGGGCGTTTCAGCCTATATGGGAGTCGAATTTGATAATGGGAGGTAATTGCCGTTTAATCATCAGCATAGGTTGGCTCCTCTGGCGCAACTCGGACGTCAGAGCCGAGATATATGAAAAACAGCATCACTCCTCCCCAGTCACGCGGGACCCTCTTATATAATACTTGTTCCTGAAGTTTCACCGGAACTTGAACAAAGTTTTTATCGGGAGGTCTATCAATGGCCTCCGTACTTCGGCCAACAAGGCATCACTCTACACATGCGCGGGAACTGCACCCATATTACCCAATTGAGAAATCAACGCGCCAGTTTTCCAAATCCAGCATTGAATGCAGCGGGACACCTTGAAAATTCAAGTTTCGGTGAAACTTCGGGAACAAGCGTATTATATAAAGTTGACTGGGAGGAGTCTGCATCAGCACCTGGGATAGATGTGACAAGAATAGATTAGTCCTGGAGGCCTTGAGAAGTGAGTGGTAGTCGTAATGGAGGGGTGTGGAGTCTGGTGTGTCCCTGTCATAGATAACCTAAGGAAACAGGCTTTTGAGTAATCGTGGGCAAATCCGTCCTAATAGCTACCGGATGATCGTCACTATTGTCGTTGATCAGATGTTTGAAAACGATCAGATGTTTGAGAATTGGGAATTTGCTGACGTGGCTTTCGACTTCCTGTGCATACTTACATACGGGGTGTAGTAATGCCCAAGGGGATATGTAATGATACTCAGACAAAAAATGCGAAATACATCAAGCCACAAAGCGTTTTCAGGCAAAAATTTGTCATCGAAGCAAAGATCTTCCCCGATCCCTGGCATTGGTTACACCTCCAAACACATAATCCCTGAAAATCAGAAGGTACAGACCGAAAGGATTGTCATAAAATTGATGGACTGGTGCTCCATATATGCACCAAGCGTCATGCATAATTACAAGTGGATAGGCGTAGAGAGGAGTGAGAAAACTGCCCACGACTCAAATATTTTCAAAGGGACAATCAACGACAGTACATAGAAAGCGAGAAGCAGCACTGCAAACTAGAAAGTGGATGTTGGCTGACTGGATTGGCTCAGTTTGGAGTGATACGTAGGGTTAGGGTTATTTTCAGCAGCCCCACTTCGTCATAGCCATCCCAACCCCTCAATCTCTTCCTACAACCCGTTGTTGCCGGCAGACAGTACGCACGATGAATGACAAGGTTCCCCGCGAAACTCCCGAGGTTCTTTTACCAGCCTCTACCTTCACGCCTCAGACATTGCTCCTGGCCTCACTTGTGGTAGCAGTCCTTGGCGTAGCAAGTACGCTCCACACATACATTCCCTCCAGCACTGAACTGAGTTCAAATCCAGTTATATTCTTCCTCAGCAGGAGAAACTCGAGTTCGAAAGGCACTGACCTCTTACTGCTTGGCGCCCCCGACGCTGGAAAAACGTCACTAGTGACCGCTGTGCGTTCTTTTACCAGTCTTCACAGAACCGGAGAATAACCTCTTCCGCAGCTTGTCTATGACCAAAGTTTGCCAACCCATACATCAATTCAAACAAACTCAGCTGTTTATACCCTCTCGCCGGATAAAGCTTTCCGTGTAATTGATGTTCCTGGTCATCCCCGCATCAGAGACCAGTTCCAAGAACATCTTCCCAACGCGAAGGCCGTCGCCTTCGTTGTCGACGCAAGCACTATTTCGCGCAATGGAGCATCCGTAGCTGAGTACGTCTTTTGGTGTATCATGGGGATAACCGACCGACCCCCTTTTCTGTAGACATCTCCATCACGTTCTTCACGCAATAACCTCCCTCCCTCCTTCCCAAACCTTACCCTCACTACTGATCGTAGCACACAAAGCCGATCTCCTGAGGACAGGATCGTCAACAACCCAGCATGAGTCACTTGCCATCAGCCGAGTGAAGACTATCCTTGAACGCGAGCTCGAAAAGCGGAGAGCTTCTCAGACCGGAGGCGTTGGTGTCGAGGGATTGGGCGCAGAGGATGAAAAAACCGAAATGGGTGGACTAGCATGTGGGGATGGAACGGGCGTCTTTAAGTTCGACGATTGGGAAGGTGGCGAGGTGTCGTTCGTCAGTACCTACATTCGTCCGGGAAAGGCTTTGAGTGATGACGAAAAGAGTGGCAATGACGATGGACTATCGGATTTACGGAACTGGTTGGAAGATAATATGTAATGTGTATGTTTTCTGCCTGCCATCAATCCAGCATCATGTATGTATTCTCTCTGGGTTCTGGCTTTCTAATTCATTGTTCAGAATATTTATCACCTCGGTCTGTTCGTACATTAAACACACTACAGGGGCATGCTACAACAGTATAGCGCGAAGGCTCACTCCTACACACCTCCGAAAGCTGACCGGCAGTGACAATTTCGAGACAATGGCATCGGGACTGAATAGAACCGACCAGATAACGGCGTGTCCGACCATTATCAGTTGCTTCACCCTGAGTGCTGAACGTTGAACTGTCAGTCGCTCCTGAATGTATTTGGGTGTATCTGTCTGATGACCTTGCATTTGTAAAATGGAGAACGGTTCGACGATGAGATTTCTCGTGAACTGCTTTCTGGAGAATGGTAGGATCGTTGACGATTCGCCCCGTGAGTAAAGCCTTGTACTCTGCAGAGCAGACAGCCAACTGGTATGCGAGAGCTGGGATGACACGCTTAGGATCGTCTCGACCATTGGATCCAGAGAAGAAAAAGGCTGCACTAGGGTGTCGTTGCTCGACACAACGTTCTGCGAATGTTTGGGCAACCGGTGCTAGTAGGTCCGTTAAACCATATCATCTTCCATTGACGCTCTGGACCCTCGAGCCAAGTTTGTAGCTTATCGTTAATTTGAAGGCGGGTTCCCGGGTGGCATAGAAGCGAGGTATCTCGAGGGCTTGAATCAATGGCAGCACTGGCGTCAATGTAAGGGAGAAGTCGGTCCAACACTGGCCAAGTGCAGTCGACTGGGTGCACAAGGCCCCTATGTGCAAGGGTCGTACCTGTGGTCCTGCCTGTGATACGCTGCATGATGTGAGTCCGACTCAGATCGATCATCGAGGACGTTGCCGATAGTATTTGCCAAGAAACTGATGATGATTGAATATTGTGATATTCCCCCGCCACCTCTGCACGCGAGGGCGTGAGATTTGGATGTTTCTTTCATGCGCGAATTACCTACCTGTTGTGCCCCGATGGTACTGATCACCATGCGAAGTCTGGAGTTGCCTACTTTTAGGTCTGCTAGAGCTTCCGGCTTTCGCTTGAGGAAGCCTGAAATGTCCAAGCCAGTCGAGCTCGAGTCGTCCCGCTCAACGATAGGAGGGTCTCGAGGGTATCAGTTCTGGGTTATAGATTCGTTCCCAGTCAGACCTTCTCTCGACTTGACATAGATCCTGCACAATGCCTTCTGCTTGGTATGCATCGAGCGAAATCTGGAGAATGAGGAGCACCAAATACCGTCAAATATTAACAAACAGACTTCGTTATATATTTTGCTTGCCATCATTCTTGATTTTTTTGTCGCAGCCTTTTAGACAGTGCCCGACCCATCCTGTATTTCACTTGGGGCGAGGCGATTCAGGCTTAGCGCAGAGGGATGCCTGGACGGGATTAAGAGCTTACCCATCTAATCTCTGGTGGAATAAGTGTCAGACCTTTCCTACATCCGCTTCGTTGTTCGCTTTGACTTGATTAGATGACTGCGTTTGTTGAATCCCCAAGGGTTTCGCCTAAGGTAGAGTACTGTATGCGGTTGAACCTTCGAAGATGGGATGTCATTCATCGGCCGAAGGTGATCGATGATTGCTCCTCCAAGAACAATAGTTCACCTATCATTTCGTATTCTGTGAGAGTACCGTCATTACCTGGTGTGGACGTCGCCTAGCTGCTCACTTTGCGAAAATGCAAGAAATGGACGTGTGACAGCTTCCAAATGACGTGTTACCGTGTGACTGCATGAGTCCTCTTCCTCACTGTTTCGTTCCACATAGTTCCACGTCGTCGCCCTCCCTCTTTAATTCCTTTCTATAGCTTGAGTCTTGTCTTGCCGCTATCATGTTCATTCTCAACTGGTTCTGGGACGTCCTTGCATCACTCGGTCGGTAGTACTTCATCAACCTAGGCAGATTCTTGCGATTTCTTACCCCAGCTCGTGCTTGAAATAGGCCTGTTGCACAAGAATGCGAAGATTCTATTCCTTGGCCTGGATAATGCCGGAAAGACGGTGCGTGCTCCGTGTGTCTTCTTGTGCAATACATGTTCCGGAACGCTGATTGGGTTCTGGGTATTAGACGTTGTTGCACATGTTGAAGAATGACCGGCTGGCCACCTTGCAACCTACCCTTCACCCAAGTTCGTCCAACTTATCTCTTGCTATGTGGGTATTACTCACGCACTTCCTTTCTTCAGCCTCTGAGGAACTGGCCATTGGCAATGTGAAATTCACCACATACGATTTGGGTGGTCACCAACAGGGTGTGTCTTCATTTTATCCTTGCATTATACTCCAAACATGGTCTGATTTTCATTGTTTTGTGCGTGTAGCACGTCGCCTCTGGAGGGACTACTTCCCCGAAGTCGATGGAATCATTTTCCTCGTTGACAGTGCTGACTTTGAGCGCTTTGCTGAGAGCAAGGCTGAGCTTGACGCCTTGCTCGCTATCGAAGAGCTCTCAAAGGTGCCATTCTTGGTGCTCGGAAACAAGATTGATGCCCCTGGAGCTGTCAGCGAAGAGGAGTTGAGGCATCACTTGGGATTGTATCAAACGACTGGCAAGGTTCGTTCTTGAGCATTTGTGTTCTATGTTCCGGAACACTGAGTAACATCTGCTGTCAATAGGGCAAGGTTCCCCTCACTGACATTCGACCAATTGAGATCTTCATGTGTTCCGTTGTGCAGAGACAAGGGTATGGTGAAGGTATGTTGGTCCAGTTATTTTGGGATGGCATGAGCGCTTACCCTATTCCTCGCTCTGGTTAGGTTTCCGTTGGCTCTCTCAATATGTAAGTACTAATCGCAGTATTTGTCTTCTTATGAGGGCCACTGACACATCCTCTAGATCTAAACGTGACATCCGCTGGGTAGTTCATAATAGACTTCCGTTGCTACATATTCCATTATTTGGGACATTGTGCCCACCCTAGTCTACGTAGTACTTTATGTCTCCTCACAAGTCTCATCTTGGTTTCATATTCTTTGGTGTTGTGAACGTTGATTTGGCGGAGAGCAAGCTGAATGTTTTGCAAGATGAGGTCATACTTGATCCTAGAGAGAGCACAAAATACATGATTTGTGAGGGGTGGAGAAAACCTTCGTGTCCGGTATCATGAATGCGGCTCTACTTGTGTAACAGCTGCGCATTGATTGCGTCTTCCGTCAGAGATTCTGGACCATCACGAATCTCAATGACCTTGGATACGTCAGCCTATCCGACTCTGTTAATTACTGCTCTTTACTGTGAGTCAACGGGTTGAACTTACCGTCTTCTGGAAGTCAAGAGAGGCGCTAGCGTGTAATGTCAATAGGCCGGTCTCGGAAGATGTTGGAGCCCAGTTGATGAGAACGAGAGGGTAGGACTTGCGTCCGTCTGGATGATTAAGTTCGTGTGAGAGCACGACGTAGCGAGGTGAATTTTCGGGGAGTTCTATCCCAGCAGTTAATCAAGTCTCTGAGCGGGGCGTCGTTGGTCTCAGTACCTTCAGCTAGTTCCTCGATGCTGATATTGTCGAATTGCTCGACCTCCTCCATGATAAGCTTGGACTTGTTGATCTTGATGACGATTGCAGCACTTCCTTCGCTACGCTTTGCGAACCTGAATTTGCGGAGGGCATCTTTGACGTCCTGGGGTATATCAACGGTTTGCGACTGGGGAGCAACTCATCAAGGTTGGTGGTGGGCTCAACATTAGGAATGGACTAACCATTGGTGGTTGGTAGAGATAAGATAAGCGTGATTACATTATCAGTAACCGCAGTATATTACTGCGAATGCCAATCTCACCATGCCTCATGGGAATCCGTCCAATCATCCCTCCTCCCCTTTCATTCCCCCCTGCGCGTGTGTCTTTCCCTTCAATGCCTTCTACTTCGAACCCGTCCCACGAACCCAGTCCCCGCTCACGAGGTCGATCATCAGGGCGTGAGACCCCTATCGGCCAACGACTCGTAGGGCAAGCCGAAGGATTCATACTACCGGAAGAAGGTGGCGAGCAAGCTACGGAGCTGTTACGGGAGTTTGGGCGATCTCATCATCATGCCCATGCGACAGACGACACGTTCGTCGAAGATAGGCCTGAGGAGGAAGTACTAGGAAGGGTGCAGAAACCTCTTCCTTGGTGGAAGCGGCCGTCACCATGGTGGTACGTGGCGCCGCCAGTTCTGCACATATAATTACGTCTTAATGCGCTCTTCTCTCTCCCAGGATACTATGCGCAGTGCCTTTCACGGCGTTGGCCATGTCAGCAACGCTCGCACCGCGTATTGAGATCTATACAATCCTCGCATGCCGCGTGATCAAGCCTGACATTTACTATGATGAATCGCAGCTCAACACCTCTCTATCCTCCACTCTTACGCCTCCGCGATCCCAACTATGTGCCAGAGACCCGGTCGTTCAAGCCGCCGTCGCGAAACTTGCAGCTGGTATGATATTTGACTTTCATGGACATCACCCTATTTCTCTATTTTTGTCCGCGAGCATAAATCATCTCTGACGTCCACCTTTCCTACTCCATACTGGCTATGACTCTCTTTCAACGCAGCGATGACCACTTGCATGGGCGTGCTCAGCTGTTTGACGACTGGCTGGTGGGGTGCCGTGAGTACACGCTCTCCACACTTCTTGCCTCGTTTTCATCCTAATCTGGGAGCCAGTTCTCAGATAGATATGGCCGTGCGCGTGTATTGGGGATATCCGTTCTTGGTCTACTATTAACAGACTGCAACTTTATTTTCGTCTCCCTGTTCCCTGATGTCGTACCCGGAGGCTATTGGTTCTTGCTGCTTGGTCCTCTCATAGAAGGCTCCCTTGGAGGTAATTCGTGTATCTTCGTGTTGACTCTGAAACACGTATATTCATGGTTCCCCAGGCTTCACGAGTGCCGTCGCTGCTGTTCACGCGTATCAGGCCGATACCACCGACGATCATAATAGGTCCGCTTGACATTTTTGTCTTGTCTCCCAAGTTATCCCGATGTGTACTACAGGTCGCGCATCTTCTCACTTGGTTTGGGGTTGCTTTTCACCGGAATGGCTATTGGCCCTACCTTCGGTTCACTCCTCATCCGATCGACTGGACAAGTCTTATCCGTTTACTATGCAGCCGCAGGGACACACCTCCTATATGCGTTTTTGGTCTGGTTTGTTTTGCCTGAATCATTGAGCATGTCATACAGGCTTCGTGCTCGTGCAAGATACGCAGAAGAGTTACGGGCAAGCACTTCCGAACGTAGTAGCCGCTTTAGTGCCAGGATGCTGCTCATGTTCAAGAAGGCGTTCGCTTTCCTCACCCCCCTTGCTGTGTTCAGCCCCAAAGTCCAAGAGGTCAACGCGAACCCCCTCAAAGGGGAGAGAAGGGACTGGAACCTGACCCTTATGGCCCTTGCATATGGGGTTACAATTTCGATCATGGTGTGTGTTTTCTCGTGAAGATTTTTTGTTAGTCTTCTGACAAGCATACAGGGCTCTTATCCATATAAGTTCCAATACGCCGCACTTACCTTTGGTTGGACATCGGAAGATGTAAGCCGTTCTCGTTCTTTCGCCGCGAAGCATATCTGAGTCCTCCCAGTTGGGATATTGGCTCAGTTTGGTTGGTGCTACTAGGGCTTTCTTCTTGACAGCTATTCTACCTGGTGAGCGAACTGTGACTCTCAAAATCTAGTACATAGTGACGATAATGAAAAGTGGCAATCAAACTTTTCAAGCCGAAGCCAATGATCCTAGAGATGCCGCAAACTTCTTCGGAATCCTCGCCTTTGCTGACATCCTCCGATGGTGTGCGGAGTCCCCCGAAGAAAAAGGAAATTCACTCCCCGGCTTTCGATCTTGGTCTAGCCCGAGCCTCGCTATTCATAGAAATCATAGCTTATGCCTTTATGGGGCTTGCTCCTAACCCTCTGGCATTTACGTTGTTTGGGATGTTGGGGTCCATGGGGACGGCCTTTTCTCCCGCGACTCAAACGGTGGCATTGGCACTTTATACCAAGCGTGGGGGCACCGAGTCTGGGCGGCTTTTCGGGGCATTGAGTGTCCTGCAAGCTCTAGGGTGTGTATCTTCCCGGTCGCTGATAGTCATATTTCCAATGACTCTTGTTCTAGGTCCCAGATACTCGGACCAGCAGTCTATGGCTTCATCTACGTAAAAACCGTTGCAACATACCCCCGAACCATATTTTTTGTCTCAGTGGGCACAATCATCATTTCCTCAATACTCCTCTCCTGTGTCCGCCTCCCTAAAGAGAGCTACCCACCACACACTATGGCTGTTAGTGCCGAAGAGGACCTCGAAGAGCCGAATACCAATGTTTCTGCAGTAGATTCCAGAAGCAGAGAGGGAACACTAGTTGAAGTCGAGGCAGGGGTGTGATCTAGAATTAGAGAAATTGGGATTTTAGTAGGTCGCGGTCTGCCCGTTCTAGCTTGATTGACGCAATCCATACTTTGTTCGGGAACTGTGCGATTGTGTTGCGTAATTGTCTTGATCACGGCCCACTGGCTAGCTCCTTGAAATAATTATATCAAAAGTGATGGAGCAGTTTGCTTTCTCCACTAATCCTAGCACACCGCTCGTGCCATGGACCACTCCACTCCATTTCCTGGGTACTTCTTTTCTAGCTTTGATCCCAAAACTTACAACATTTACGACGAAGACGGCGATGGGTTATTTTTGTTTCCTGATCTGTTCCTGGTCTGACTTGGCATGCTTCAGAACCCCCTTTGTGTCCTCCGGTCGTTGACGATATTCTCATGTCTACCAAAAGCTGCTTAGCATGCACTATGGTAGCTTACATCGGCACTTGGGCAATTCCCCATTCCCGCATTCAGCTCAAGTTGATTGCTCTACTGAACACAACCATCATAAGTCTCGGATATACGTTCGACATCATCATCAACTTTCTGCTCTGATGTGGAGAAGGTCACAACCCGCATAACCCGCCAATATATTCCTGTCGTGTTTCGCCTGAAATCTTCCATACTATCACACAAGGATGCCTTCTAGTCTCCGATCGGCAACTAGCTTTCTGGATATCCGGGGCATCTGGTGACACAGAAGAATCAAGGATTTTGGAGGGCATTTACTGGAGGAAGTGGTATATAAGACAAACCTGATGCTCGCTTTTCAGGCAGAGTACCAACTCTAATTCACCTAAAAGACAAGAAAAATTCGACAATGAAGCTCTGGAGCTACTTCGTCTCTTCCCTCACATTCCTATCTGGTACCCTCGCTGTCAATAACTTTGCAGGTATCACAGCGTCAAACGCCATTGGCGGTGTGGGTACCTACACCTGCCGTACCCAAGCGCAGGTCAGTTCTTTAAGGGTCGTTTTGAATGCTCGCTGACAAGCTCGATGCTGACCCTTGGTACATAATTCAAACAATAGTGGAACGATCTGGCCAATAAAGCGAAGGCCTCTGGGTTCAAGGCGATCAGGATCCTTGGATTTGATTGCGATGCGCTCAATAGGGCTTCTTCGGCTGCTGCTGCTGCGGGATTGCAAGTCCTTGCAGGGATCTTCTTTGATGTGAGATTTAGACGTCGCTTCTTTCTGGTTGCTGTTATATGGAAGATGCTCATACTTGTACTTGTGTAGGGAACTGTCGCATCTGCCAACGGTGCTATCGAGTGAGTTCCCTGTGTTGCGAGGTTGCGTTGATGGCTCGGCAGTTGCTGATGGGTGTCTGTTGAATGCAGTGATCAAGTTCGACAGTTTCAGGCCGCTGTCCAGAGGTTCGGTGCGGGCCGCTACATTGGGTTGAGCATTGGCAATGAGGTG
Organism: Podaxis rugospora; assembly: GCA_018524415.1. Lineage (NCBI taxonomy): Eukaryota > Fungi > Basidiomycota > Agaricomycetes > Agaricales > Agaricaceae > Podaxis > Podaxis rugospora. The sequence goes on from JAEUWL010000438.1 coordinate 90,153, forward strand.
GGGTTATTTTAGTACCCCATCCAGACCCGGCAGTCACTAATGTTGACCGCAGAACTCGGACAATCCGAACAACATTATGAACAAAGTCGGCCAAGTACGCAGTAAGTCGTATTTCAATTTTGGACAAGCGACGCTTCCACTCACTGGACCCAATAGACACCCTCAGAGCTGCAGGGATCAACACCCCTGTCTCGACCGTACATGTTTGGGTAAACATCCGGGATAACCATGCATTCTGCAATGGTGATTTCGTCGGCGCCAATGCCCAGTGAGTGGCGTTCCCGCCAAACATTACACTTTTCTCTGACAAATAAACTCGTAGTGCTTTCTTCGACCCCAATACCCCAGCCGAACGTACAGGTGACTTTGTCTTCCGTACCGTGGTGCCCGCCCTTCGAAGTGCATGTGGTAATAACAAGAAAATCATCATCACTGAGTATGCATTCAGTCGCTTTTGAATTCTCCAAACATGCACGCACTGATTCCGATGTTACTTTAGATCCGGCTGGCCATCTCGTGGAGCCTCGAATGGGGCTGCTGTCGCCTCGCTTCCCAATGAGCGCTCCGCATTGTTAAATCTTAACTGTGCCTGCCGCGACGATCGCTCCATCTCTGTGTTCGCTTTCGAGTATGACGATCAGACTTGGAAAGGGAACGACAATGAGAGAAGCTTTGGTATCTTTGGCAAACTCAACCTCAACGGAGATGTTTTGGCACCGTGTTGAAGTAATGTATGGGTATCGTGGTGTATTTATGAGCAGGAAGTGATTACAGGACTTTTGTGGTGATTACTGATTACTAGAAAGTGTTCAATTGAATGAGACAATGTAGTAGTGAGACTATCTGGTGGAATGGGTGTTGAGGAGTTATTCAGCATACTAGTCATTGACTTGAACATGCTGAATTCGCATTTATGCTCTGTCATGAGCGGGTGAGATAATTTTTGGAACTGTCATAGCCTCATGCTATGTTTGAATGACCTGTTTCTATCTTTATCTTTCTTATCTGGTTCGACAGTCAGTAGAACAAACTGCCATTCATAACCATTTGTCAATACACCCCATACTATTGATGCACCCCAGTTCGGATGGCACCCCAGTTTGGATGAACATTTGTATGTTGCTCTACACTCTGTGTAAATTCTCCAAAAATACACAATAAATGGCTAATAATTAATCAATCTAATGTGTGTGCATTACTGTACTGAAGTATGAGGTGGTTGGAGAGAGTGTCAAGCAGGGTCAATGTCACTCTCTGTCACTCTAGCTGAGGAATGCCGTGTCAGGGCTTGAATACCATTGATGAGATCCGGAGACCCACATCATTCATTTGAGGACAATAGTCTGGCTTCTGCTTTGACACTGTGCATCAAACTCTTCCTCCTCTACCTATGGTGTGGACCAAGGGAGGCTTGTCATGGGGCCCTCGTTGTGCCTATGAGGACCCAGAATATGAGAATTGCATTATGGCTGCTATCCAGGAGTACCAAGATAGAATGTACTCTAGTATTGATGCAGCCACAAAGGCTCATAATGTATATCCTCCACCATGCTTCTGGAGGTGTTTATGCTCATCACCAATAGGTCAGTAAATCCATGCTTGGAGACCAATTAAAGGGCAAGCATAGGTCTGCACAAGGGTCTGCCAAGTCACAGCAATGCCTTACTCCTAGCCAGGAAAAGGTTAATGTTGACTGGCTTGGCCTCCAGGCTCTCTTAGCTACACCAGTCAATTACACTGGGCTACATCACTATGCATTGGAGGTATCTGGGGTGAATGTAGGGAGAAGATGGGTCCAAAGCTTTTTCACTCAACATCCTGAACTTGTTGTACAAAAATCCACTAAACTTGATCCAAAATGTTGTAACAATTTCAACAAGATTGTTATTAATGATTACTTTTATACCTATGAAGAATTACATCACACTTATGGTGGGATTCCACCTGAGCACATTTGGAACATGGATGAGAAGGGTATTCAGATGGGTGGTGGATGGAAGGGAAATCTGAAGGCATATATCTATCTGTGGAAGATGAAGAATCCATATCATGTTAGCAGTGACAATCTTGAGCTTGCCACTATAATAGAATATGTTTCAGCAGCTGGGGATTCTGTTCTGCCTGCTTTCATTCTCAGTAAAGGGCCACTTCCAGATCTTTGGGAGCTGTATCCTAATAAAGTGTCAAAGTAAGCTTAATTCTTGTATCCTTTGTTGTTCTGCTAATCAAGAGCAGTGTTGGCCAAATGCCAACAGGATGGACCAATCATGAACAAGCCAGTGCATGGCTTCAAGATGCATTCATTCCATTTGCAATGTCAAAATATGTCAATGAGAAAAAGCCCATCCTCCTTATTCTTGATAGACATGACTCATATGAGACTGCAGAGATCAAATGTCAAGCCTACTCAGCTGATTGCAATATCATTGTTGTGGTCTTGAGGGTTTCATCTATATTTAGATGCACTGACTTAGCATAGGATTTCATGTGTCATGTCAACTCCTTGATGACTCCACTTCTGACTCATTTGTTTACTTGCCATGACTTGTAGGCTTACTCACTATCTGTTTCATCTATTCTTATTTCATCCCTTATTAGTATATAAACCCTAGGTAGAGCACCTGTATTCCTTATGCTCTACCAACTCATTCTTTCCCCTTTGCTCATCCTCAAGCCTTTGCCTTAGTTGCAACCTGAGTATATAACAAAGGTCATAACATTTGGTAAAGTGTCACCTACTCACCTTGCAACAAGGGAGGCCTAGCTAGGGGTGTATATCCAGGTGCAGTTAGGTGCAATATCAGGGCTCAGTGTATAGTGAGAGCAATATCTGGAACAGTAGAGAAGGAATACCAGTGCTGTATAGTCTAGGACAAACCAGAGAGCTATCAACAGCAAAATTTTCAGATATCACTGAGAGCAAGCACATTGATGATGAAGAAGAGCCAACAGACAAAGAAGATCTTGAGGAACCTGCAGATGCAGAAGAGCCAGAGCATACAGATGAAGAAGATACAGTAGGGGATAAAACTGTTCCAATGTTTTGAACAACTCAACAAATCAGTTAATAACTCAAGTACTACTGTGGCTGTGCACTTCATATTTAAAATATATATACCCTAGTATGTTGTCTAAATATGTGCAAAGTACGATTATGTAATCTTCCATTTTGGGACTGCTGTGAATTAATCATTAATTTCAACTCATTGGAACAGTTTTGTCCCTCTCCAATTTCAAACATGTAACTTTGTTTATTGCTATCAAATAAATACAAATAAAATCATGTGACCATGTGGGGTTATGTATAAATAGATGGGCTTATTTTCTAGTGTCAAATTACCCTCCACCCAACTTTTATTCAATTATGCACTCTCTATCTGCTACTCAGATCAATAGGGTTCTGTCCTACCTAGATAAAGGGGAGTCTGCCCACCACATTGCTTCCCTTACTAGTCTGGGGGTCAGTACTATCTCTAGACTTCATTCCAAACATGGGTCAACACTTTCCAAGTCTGTTAGTGGTCATCCATCCAAGCTTTCTCCCTCCAATATCCACTATCCTGTCTACCTCATCACCTCTCACAAGGCTGATACTGCTACCCAAGTTACCAAATCACTTCAAAATGTTATCAACCAACCTCTCTCTGCTAAAA
>JAEUWL010000441.1:0-93524 GCA_018524415.1 Podaxis rugospora
AATCACAAGTCGTCTCGGCTCATATTCGTTATCATCCTCATCAGTAGGTGAATGCGACTGCAAGTTTGAGCTGGAAGACACTTGGGACAATGGTGGGCTAGCAGGCCATGCTTTGGATAGTAAGACGATGGCATGAGCATTGGTGGAACTTGAATTGACACAACTTACGATGTATGCTAACTTCAGGAAGTGCTTGATACATCATCGGTGAAAAGTGGGCAGGATATGACCCAGAATCGAGGGGAGAGGCAACACCTGGAAGCTCCTCAGGTGATGAGCTTGCGCGGATATGAACTGGAACATTATCCCACGAAGGAAGAATGATCTCTTCCATGAAAAGATCTGCTTCTCTAATCTGAGGGGCGCTATCGACCATCATATCATAATCAGGAGCAGGTGAAGGAGAGTGAATCTGAGGGGCAGGTGGGTCTGAAAAGACGGGCATATGTATAATAGCCTGTGCCGGTGTAGCCATAGGAGCAAGTCCGGGCAAGACCGAACAACTATCTGATGAAGCGTCAGACCCAGATGTTGTATCCACGATGCCCAATGGAACGTGGGACCATGACAGCAGACTGAACTATTCAAGAGAATATATGATTCTCATCTAAAGACCCAAGCCCAACGGGCACTCACCATGATAGAGGCTTCGTTTGAGAGACTGCCCTGCCAGTAGATGATCAGAAACAAATGTCATAAATCTATCTAAGTTTCTTACAACATGGATATCTTCCAGTTGATTGTGACTGTAATTGAGGTGCCGTTTCAGGCCCCGATAGCCCTTGCACCACTTCAGACAGCCAACAACAGGACATTTCTTGTCAAAGGAAACTCTTGCATGCGACATTTATTGAGAGGAGGGTTGTTGTTATGGAGGACAGGACAAATAAAGGCTTACATTTATATTCTAAAGTTCTGTCCCTGACTTAGTTGGGACAAGGGGGTGTTTCATCCGGAACCACTTCATTACCATAAACTACATCCCAACCAAACCCTCTCCACTACCAAATCCTTCGACAGCTTGAATTCTTACTCCATATACACCGTTGGGCCAGGTTAGTACCATACACGAAGTAGAAAATGTGTCAATATCTAATAAGGTCATTAGTCAAATGAAGACACATTCGAGTAATCAGGAAGCCCACTCTGGGATTCCCGACATGCCAACTCCTCCACAGAAGCCCAAGTCAACTCGCGCGAAGGCGAAAGGCTCAGCATGTAATAACAAGCCTGACACTGAGGCAGAGAAGCAGGCATAAACGGAACTAGCTCAGATAGAAGACCAAAGTGTTGCAGCCTACGCTGACAGCACGACATCAGGTGGTCCTTTTCAGCAACGTCAGAACACGAAGAAGCGTAACACCAAGAAGAACCAACCCTCAAAGAGGGAAGAGGACTCTACTGACGCATCGCAGGATATCAATAATTACTGCAATGACGGCAGCGACATTGATGGAACTGTCCGAAAGAAAAAAAAGGGTGCTGTGGACGCGAGGAATACAATCCAAGCCCTGCGAAGCATTCCCCAGCCAAGACTCCCCCCCCTTGAGGAGCAGCATAGCATTGACAGTGGTGACCACAGGCTCTCTCAGGACAACAAGACTGAAGAAGAGATTGGAGGCGGGAAAAGGCAGCAGAATAAGACTGTTGCACCAAAGAGTAAGGCTGCCAGTAAGAAGGGAAAGGTCTCCAAAATTGAAGACTCTGATGTCGATATGGAGGGTATGTCCCCTTACCCATTGTATTGCCAACCCAACTGAATTACCCTTTTCTAGATGCTAAGACTGGCGAAGTAGGAAAGAAGCATATCATCTCAGGATCCAAGCGCCGACATATGGAAAAAGACACTGTGCGATGTTAAGTCCCTATATATTCTAAACAGCAAAGGACTCACTCATGATAAGGATTCGGAGTCCCCAAATGAGGAAGCCCCTCCTCCGAAGAAGGCTAAGGGCGCCAAAAAAGCGCCAAATAAGCCCGAGGTGACCACAGAAGAATCGGTGAGCATGCGTCCTGTTAACCACTCAATCCCGAGCTCACCTTGCTGCACACACACAGGACCTCAGTAGCGAAACTGAAGAAGATAGCAGAGATACACCAACAAAGAAAGCAGTTACATCCAAGGATGTTGGTAACACAGATGTCAGTGTTTAACCCTTGCAGCTACAACAACCAACTCACCTATACACCATTCAATACCAGATATCAGATGCTGAAACGACAGCTGGAGGGGACACAGAGCCCGAAGACGGTGTAACCCCAAGAAAGACCTTAGGAAAGCCACTTAAGAGAAGCTACGCAGTGATATTTGTAAGTTTTACATCAATTACAAATAGTTCTCACTTACAAATTGATGTGTAGGAATCAAAGGAAGGGGAAGACACCGAAACGGAGGATGATTCAACTCCAAAAGTCAAGCAGAAAACTGTGAAAGCGAAGAAATTTGAACCTGTACGCACGGTCAGCCCACTATGATGTTCAAGTAACGATAACTTATACCCTGAGTCTTAGATGTTGGTTGACACAGAGCCTGAGGATGATGCAGATGACAAGTCCAAGAGTCAGAGCAAGACAAACAACCTTCGTCAGACAGTAAGCATCATTACTTCATCGCAATGTTCAAACTTACTTACAGGAACCCAGAACAGGAAACAGGTGAAGAAACCGACTGGAAAGACCGCGGTGACGACCAGCAGTGTAGCAGTAGCCAGCGAGCCAGATGTCACTGTGAAGAAAGAAAAGACGAGGGGAAAGAAGGTGGTGGGAGGAGAGAACAAAGTGAGCCCTTTCCCTGACTGTATACTTGTTGATTGACATGAGGGCTTTCACGAGGTGGCTTCCAAGGTGGACAAACAACCCCACACATCACCGGACACTTTGTGAGTCACGTGTCTCAAAATAATAATGATTGTTTATGTACTCTACGATGCTTGGATGGCTAGGCCCCATGGCTCCCAGCGGGCTATAGCAAACTCGGGGGCAAAATCCCAGTCGAAAATCAAATTGAAGCCAGTTCCTGAACCGCACCGCTCTGCTCTGAATACCTTCATCAAAGAGGTCAATACCACCAATGGCGATGGTGGCCTATCTGATTATGATGAACGCTATGGAGAGGAAAGAGAATATGTGAAGAATAGCCCAGTGAAAGGTCAACAATGACTTACAACTGCAGTAAGTCACCGCTGCTATAGTATTTCAAAATTTGCTGTAGTCTGATGTTTGTTTTCAGGGCCTTGTTAAACCTGAGCCCACTGAACCGGAACTTCCAGTCAAGAAGGAGAAGAAAAACCGCCAGCGAACCAAGATCGATGACCTCCCAGTCGAATTTACTACCAACAAGGTCTTTGTGAAGAAAGTCATGCCCACCCTCTTCCAATGGGCGGCGACTCTCAAAGACCCATGGAATATTGAGGCCAAGATGACCAAGGCTGCACTGAAAGTCATTGGGCGAGCCTACATGGGAGAGGATTATGATCCTGAAGAGGACAGCCCCGAAGTTTTAATGGTATACACCTCCCTCTTGACATTTCAGAATGCTTATATGTCGACTCCAGGCAACACAGCGATATTGCGAATGGCGCGTACAGTTCCAATACGACGCAATCTGGGCCCTTTCCTCGTTTTTCAATAACAATTCTCAATCCTTTGGTACCTCCAACACGAAGCGACAGGCGTGGGTGAAGGCCCAGCTCAAACACTCAAGATTTATCTTCGGCAATGCAACTGCCTCAAAACCACTGGTACAGTATTTTTACAATTTAATCGTGCTCTACGAACTCTGAATCTGAAGGATTGGACTGGCCCTTTCGAAAACGAGCTCATTTTCTGTACCTTTGCGGCCCACCTGACGGCCATCAAGAAAAGTTGATGGACTGATGGGTTGGTTTATGATGGTAAGGATAGATACCCCCGTGGTGCACTTGCACTGGCTGCTGCTGCTGTAAGTATCTTTGTCCAAGTATATTCCCCACATTTACAGAACAATGCCATTTAACAGGCCGAATGTGCCCTCAACCTCTGGGCACATGATTCGCTGACTGTCACGAGCGTCCACAAAGCCCTGGAGCAGAACAAGAGGGCCATCGTATATTCACGTGAAGTCAACGAAAAGGGTGAAGAAACAACAGGTTACACTGCTTTCTCTGCCAACAATTGGGGGAAGCCTACATGTGGTTACCTTGTCTCTATCAACAAGTTGACCAATGAAGGTATGGAGAAGATCATCGCAGCTAGTCAATGCTTTGCTGGCAAAACTTCGCAAGGCTCTAGGCTCATCAATAATGACTCGGACGATGAAGCTGATCCCTGCTGCCAACTTGTAAGGACGGCGGCATCCACCAGTGATGATGAAGCTTCGGATGGGGATGACGGTGCTGTTGCAGTTGAGGAAGGCGAAGTCGTAGGTGGCTGGGGTGTCATCCCTAAGTCAATTCAGGATCTCACAATGTCCTCGGATAACAATATCATCGAAATTGAGGATACACCAGTCCCGAAGAATTGGAAGGGAAAGGGCAAGCAAGTTGTCAAGCCTTGTGCCATTATGGCTAGCACATCCTCATCTACCTCTGGTCAATCTTTCAAGGCTCAAAAGGACCATGCAACCTAGATTCTTTGGCAGGTATGAGGTTTGATTCCGATAACTCAATGTGTACTTATCTCTCTCCATCATTAGGTATTTGTTGTCTATTTCTTGACAGTGTCTCTTTGTGCCCATGATTGCTGTGCCATTTAATTCCCTCGTCCTGTTCGCTACAGTATGCTGTCTCGTTTAGTATATCCTCTGTCTCACCTGTGTCATATCATGCCCAGAATTTCCATATCCTAGCTTGTTATGAGCCTATACCCAGTTCTTTTCAATGATGATCAGTTTGCTTTGACTGCTTAATCTGCCCTAAAACTCAGCTTTCAGTGACCTTTCAGTGGCCTTTTCTAGCTTAAATTGCCCTGAAACTCAGCTTCCAGTGTCCTTTTTTTTGCCTTAAGAGGCTGTGGTCTGACCCAGTGTGATGTGATTATGCTGCTTATTTTGGTATTAAATTTTACTTTTTGATTCTTTTTCGGCCTTGAATATACTTTTAAAAATCAACAACTCGGACAAAAATTCCACCATAAGACACACAAAAAAGGCTATTTTAAGGAAAATAAGTCATTCTAAAGAGTAGCTTAAAACTTTAAAATGCCTTTAAAAAATTTGCCTTATTTTTGACTTTTTTCCCAAAAAAGCCGCATAAAGACAAAAAAAGTAGAGTGAGATTTTGCTGATGCGGGCTTCAAGGGATCTATGGCAGATACAAAGATGTCCTCAGCAGATCGGAAGCATGGCCAGGACAGCATATCTTCCTCAGGATCTGTAGAGCCGTATCTGGCCTTTTTTATCCTCAACAAGTTTTCCTGTCATGAGCCAACAATTCCGGTTCTGGTCTACACCATCCATGATGCTCAACGGCCAAATTTCAGGACCTTACACTTCGGGCGCGAAGTATCCCCTCAGAAATGAAAATGTTTATTTGTGCTGGGCCACGGAACGAGGTCATGCCTGGTCTGTGTGACGTTTCAAACTCGCGGATGGAAAGAAGGTATACTAAACACAGAGTAGCGGACGGCAGTTTAGAGGCAAATTTCGGCTTTATCGGACCATGGACTGGGAGGCGCGGGGATACATGCCGAGCCTCTATCGGCATGCAATACTGGCCATGATGATAGGCTAAGGAACAAATGGTTCGAATATTCAACACCTTTGCGTTCTGGGCTAGTTGGGTGATAGCCTGTGCCACGGGGCGGGATTCAAGTAGTGCAATTGTTCATTGTTTTCACGCGATGCTCTTTCCACACCCGCATTTGGTGGCCCCTCCAGGACTAGCAGCGAAGGTGGGTAGGTGTATTTTGAGAATCCTCTGCGTTATGAGGTTATGGTTTTAGCCCTGCTGGGTATGATTTGCAAGATGAGGTAATGGGGTATCAAGGAGTCTAGACTTAGAAACTATGGCGAGAGAGGAACAAAGGACCGTGGTTTGTTGCATAACGACAAGATACTAGGTGTCTAGGATATGAAAAAGAATGCGAAGATGCATGCACGACTGAAACGTGTCCAAGTTCATAAAAATCGCAACCGGGTCCAGCTCGGCAGTCTAACATTCAACAGCTCTCCAAGAGCGAGTTCTTCGGGAACGGCCGCCCATAGTCGCCTCTCCAAGCAGTCAAATTGGGGTTCGAGTAAGCTTCGAGATGACTGAGAACGCGAGGAACAGAGGGGCACACAAAAGTCAAAACACCATGCGTACACATCTCATATGAGTAAAAATGAAACAGGCATGAGAAAAGAAGGTCGCAAACGCACGCGTTGATGTACTTTTCGGTTGGGAAGTCTGGTGGATCACACCCGATATTCACGTTGTTCATGGGTTGATACACGCGCACGTAGTCTACGCGGAGGTGGTTCGGGAACGTAAGGTGTCCAAAGTCGACGTCGCCAAAGTTCTTGGACATGCCCAAGTTAATAATGAGGTACTGCATCATGAACGTTAAAATAATCAGTGTCGTGTAAACGTATGGACAGTGGGTGTGAGAGAAGCGGAGTTAAAGAGGGAGTCACGTAAGATAAGGTATCGGGATCGGGAACGAGAAGGAGGGTGTAGTAAGAGTATATGAGGCGGGCACGTACCATAGGCTCTTGTGGCACTGGACGGGCGGAAATTTCCACTGCTGGATCGGCGCCTACGCCACCGGCATTGAGTGTCCATGAGACTTGACCATCGGATACCCATGTGATATACTTGCGATACTGAATGAATTGCGGCATCATCGGCGGGATGAAAAACTCACTGCATCGTCGTAGCCTGCCGAGTGGTGAGTGGTGAGTGTATCGGTGCCCATTAAGCTTGTTGACTTGACAAAAGGTGTTGTCACCGCATACCTGGTTTGTACTACCCAGACGTTTGATCAGTGTGATGAGGAATGGGATAGCAGAGCTCACCTCAAATGCATATACAGAGTAACAGTCCTCAATGAGCTCATAGCACCGTTGATTGGTCTTTGTTACGACAGAAGTGGCTTGCTGGATGATGTTCCCGACGAAACCATTGATTCTCGACTTGCTTGGGTCAGCTACAATCATATTTGCGCTCGAATTATCCCAATGATATGCTTCGTTGAACGGCTACACGAGCATCAAGCGCATGAGCATCCAACTTCTCGTAACAATTCTGGAGTGAAAAAAGAGACAAAACCAGAAAGAAACCTACTCACTGCCCACTGCGCAGACTGAGACACCTCCCCACTCAGCGGAGTCCCACCCATCTGCGCCTCGAACATATCAATCTCAGGTGCTGCACGCCCGACATACGACCCATCTGGATGTTTCGGGCCCGGATGATCCTCACCGTCACACGTACACCGCGACAGTCTCTGCCCAGGCAAATACGACAACGCGCCATTGTATAGATGATCTCCGTTTATGGTGGCCGCAATCGGAAGTCCATTTATCGTCTGGTTTGGTGCTGTTCCGACGTCGCACGAATCGTACGTATATGGCCACTACGACAAAAGCAAGAGAGATTTTCAGTATTCCGGAGAGTAATGAAGCGACGGGATAACAGGATCGGGAGGGAATAAGTGGATCAGGAGGGCGGATGAGGAAGTGCGTTACGATCGGAGGGGAAGAACGGAGGACAAGAGTATACACACCATTCCTTCGAGAGTAGCTCCATATCCTGCGCGACCGAGGTTGCCCATTGTCCAGATGGCGGGCCACATGCCGACAACATTGTTTGTTCCTGGGAGCTGTACCGCAGCCTCAAAAAGTCCCCCAGTGAAACAGAATTTGTTCCTAGTAAAGATTTAGTGATTACGTCAAGTACGATGGAGGGCATTTTAATCACCATGAGGATATGAGACCTGTAATGGTTTTAGAGGATTGAGTACTTGGTATACGGAACACTTGGTTCGAGAGGAGTGGACTAGACTTACCGCCTTGGAAATTCAGATCATGGGTGCGTATCTGGGAAAAGGTGATGACGAGGGAGCCGTTGGCTGTGGTAACGGCAGCTGGGTCGTACCATTCCAAGTTGTTCGTGGCCTGGAGGCCCGGTTAAACGCAAAGTCCCACATCAGTCAGTTGCATTGCCTTGGAGAGAAGGCAAAAGCCTATTTCACGACAAAAGAACGGTCCCACTCACCCAATAGTGCAGATCCGCGGCTTCCCAGTAGGGGTCATCACCGGGATAGAAGGAGCGGCCGTCAGTATTGAACTCGTCTGAGAAGACAAGCAGCCAGTCTGTCCCATCCCGATAAGACCGTTTCACAAAAGCCTCTTTCGGCGTATCAAGGTCGATGAGACCAAAGTTACCCATAGAAGGAACCTAAAAAGCGCGCATAGAAGTTAAAGATGCGAGGGTTAGGTGATATCCGCCAGTTACTGATAGATGAATGCGTGGCGATAAAAATAAACCTACCTGGCCGGTGGAATTGATACCCCCGATATTAAAGCCTGGACTAGTGGGCCAGCGTGAAGTCGCATACATGCCAATTGGGTATCCAATACTGAGTCCGATGGGAATGAGTGAGTGGAGCGGCAATGGTGGCATTTAGGCTCACAAAAGAGCAAGGAAGCCTGCACTGAGCATGGCCAGACAGCCTAGGTTTGTGACCCCCCTTCGTGAAAATACCCTGAGCCTGCCGTCAGAGTCATTGGGTGATTTCTCAGGGTTGTGCAATGAGTCGTCGGGTTCGACAAGGTCTGGCGATAGGTCTGCGCCCCATGAGCGAGGGTCTGGCGACAAAGAGTACTTGATTTAATTAGTGGGCCAGAGGAAAATATTGGGAAGAGAAAGGCTCACTTTGTCTGAGAGTGAGCTGTAGCGCGAACTGAAGCCAAAGGAGTATGGCGAATCCCTGCCAGTCTGAAAACTTGGTGAGTTAATTTTATTACGGGAAAGCGGAGTGAAACTTACCCAGCTGCTTCTTCGGAGTTCGCCAAAACTTGAGCTGTGAAAGACGCTGAGGGTTGAGTCTGCGGAGAGAAAACCTGGACGGGGAGAGTTGGAGGACATGGTGGGTTGGGGGGAGCGGAAAGAAGGACATGCGAAGTTTATATTGGGGAACAAGGGATTAGTTGATGAGCGTAATAGATGCCATGGCGAAGAAGCCAAAGTGGAGAGAAGTCGAATAACTGTTTGTGACAGTGAAAGTTTGCGGAGTGTCAGAGACCGAGAAGCATTGTATGTGTGCTCCACATGCGCTTGATACGGGCTGCGGGAACCTGCTGTAAGCCAAGTAATTTCAGGTAATCTCAGGTAATTTCTGAAGCCATAGTAGATGACCGATCAAATGTCGTCGACTGTTCTATCTTTGGAAGCGAACCCTGTGACAACGTCAGTCCTTCAGCCACCCATGCCGTCAAGCATCACCTGCACCATGCTCCTCGAAGCCCTCCCAGTAGAACTCATTGCCGACATCCTCAGCGAACTCGACCTCGACTCCCTCATCAGGTGCTCTTACCTCTCAAAGCGGTTGCATCTTGTCGCATCTGACCCCGCTCTCAATCCCTGGCGTAAACCCATCCTGCGCAATCTCATCACACATAATTATGAGCCAGCACTCAAGCATCTAAGTGTACGGATGACCGTGCCACGACACAACTGGGTGGAAATACTCAGCCTCGCCCGTCCATCGTTCCTTTTGTTCGAGGCCACGCTACCGAATCTGAAAGAGTCAGAATGGGAGGAGTGCTTCAAGAGAAGATTCCTCCCAGGTTGGAGAAAGTGGAAAAGGGAAGGATCCTGGAAGGAAGGCTTCCTCAAGTGCGCGTTTTCTCACGTTTGCGCTGTGACAGTCCCCCAACTTTCTGTCAAAACCGTCTAAGGATCCTTCACCGTGTCTGGCACCGGAACACCACCTCTTGCACTGTCGACGAAGCCTGGACAAAGTACTCCTTCTCCCTGGGAATTACGTTGCCACCAGCGCACTAATGATCCGTCACACAACTCTAGATACATTGTTCTCAACCGGAATGGCTCCGCTAATGAACTCCAGATGTCATCACGTAGCTTCAACCCAGTTACAATCTTCAACGAGATGAAGTGTGTGCCCATTTTACCCCTTTTCGTTCCAAACCCGTCTGTACTGCCCTCCTTATGCGAATGCGCAGATTAGAAAACGATCTGACCCACTTGGAGACCAGGAGAAGGGTCCGTTGTCCCACCCAATCTTGATAGTGCCCATCAGGAATCGCTGACTTATATTTGTTATTCCGCATATAGGTAGTTCTAGAGCTTCCAGATGTCCGCATCATTGCTTTTGGTACCCTCAGCCGACCCAAGACGACGTTGAACATCAATGCGAATGCGCATATGCTTCTCCATCCGCCTGGAATTGAGCGAGGGGAAGTCAAACGAAATACTACGCGCCGCCGACACTTTTCCAACGCAGAGGACTACATTCAAGATTACGGCGTCTATCCTTTGATGTCTGTCACCTCCGTACCTAACTACTGTATGTCCCACTTTCCTTTCTTCCGCATGGGAAAATCTGTTGCCCCCCGCCACCTTCCTTTCCATTTCCCCTCCCGTTCCCTCCGGACCCGACACGGACACCCTCTAATTGAATATGCCATTTTAGTATCTCAAGAATATCAAATGACAACCAACACATATACAAAGCTTCAATACCCGAGACCAGCCCCTGTCCATGCCAACTACCCGTTCTACACGCCTGGTGGAGGCGACCGAAGATGGATTGGTATGCCCGAAACCAAGGAGGGTATGTATTGGGTGGGTGGACTCATGTACGTCTATCTCGCCTTTACCAAATAATTTGCTCAATCAAGAGGGCTCGATTTTGATTCCAACTTGCTTGATTTCATAACCCGAATGCCCTCTGTCTCATCTCCTTGGGCCGCGGACGAATGATTCGGACATGGATTCCGGGAATTCGACTTACAAACTCAAAAAACGTGGTGCATCAATGGGAATGTAGGCTAATCGCGCAGCTTATCATTCCGTCTACTTCAGACTCTGTCGCAGATTCACTGAACAATGGTCGACGGCAGTATGCCTCCTTTGGCTGGAATGATCTCTGGGCTATTGCGCCGTGGATGGAGGAGAGGATCACGAAGCGGATAGACGGACCGGGCTTGGGTAACTAGCCCTGAACAGATGCTAACCTCTTCACAGTCCATCAATGGCGCCTCGCTGAGTGACGATAGAGTTCGCGAATTTTAGAGTTTCAAGCATTGCCCCCACGAGAAATTTTTTCCTTTCGGAGCAACTTGGTGCGTGTCCACGCAAGCAGGGACGTGCGGCTTGTGCAGGGCCTTTTAGCGCTTAGGGTTTGATACAGGGTAGATATTGACGTATTTGTCTTCTTGACTGATTTTGGAAACACGCTCCAGATCACGTTCACTAGAGCAAAGGTTGCTCAACCTTCTTTGAAAAGACCGTTGGTAGGCATCTACAGGCACAAATTCTTCCCTTTATCCGTCGAGCCCCCTCTTTCCATCTTGGAGTTGCGCTCTTCATGTATGCCAATGCGAATATCACTTTTCTTAGACGCATATGTACATGATCCAAGCGGTATGGATCGACTGCATTTGCCATTCACGGCATCGACATCATTATGTCCATATACGTATCGGCCCCGTTAGCCTTTAGAGGTGATCTAAGTATTCAGAAGCGGCACAGGCTTTGAAAGGATAGAGTAGGTTTCCACTGGTTGCTCTGAGCTTTCCAATAACAGTTTCAGCGTCTGCATAATTGAATAAATATTTGCGTCTCGGATGTATAGCTTTTTGTGGTAGAGCGAGTTTTTTGTTTGGTAGGCTCCACGTGGATAAACTTGGATAAGTCAGCGAGTTATGTGGGCGATCGCAAGGCACTGTTTGTATCGGTGTACGTTTTTGCCAAGAGGAGTTTTTGGGGTGAAGATGTCATTGAGGTCGGTTAGTATAAGAGGGCGGCGCTTGCTGAAGTTGTCGTGCCGAAAATTACAGAAAGATGTATCAGAAGTCTGACGATGACAATGTTAGTTTTTTGATAAGTCAAGGGTATGAGGCATTGTCTCCTACAGAGGGGGACTCGATAGCCCTATGCTCCCGATTTCAAAAATGGAATGTTATGCAGTATTGTGCTACGTCACCATATTCCATGGATGAAGTATGTTCGACTGAGAGACTTCCTACCTCGTTTTAGGTTGATAAAGGTCGTTGCGTTCTTTCCAAATTTCTGGATTGGCGCAACTTGGGTGAGTACCCCAGTCCATTCCGATCCCTCGAATCGGGCGACACAATTAAATTTCTGGGAGCTAAAGGATCTCCGCAATACCGTGGGGGAGGGAACGCATCATTGTCGACGATACGCAAAAGTCGATATTTTGGGCTAATTTAATACAAATCCCACAGATCGAGGGTCCATGTAACAATGTTCCGCCCACTGAGTTAGTATGCATCACCTGTTTTGTCTATTCTGCTCGTGAGAGAGTGTGTCATGGAAGTGTACTTAGCGACATTAGCGAAAGCTTGATCTTGGGGACCTGCGATATCGGGTTTTCTATATTGGGGAAGCAATGTCCCGCGACGGTGGGGAGGGGGCGGACAGGGGGGGTGTGGAGACGAGGTTGGTGAAATTGTGAGACAATAACGATTGAAGGTTTGTGTTTGCTTCCAGTATGTGATCATGGGTCGGTCTCGGATGCTCTTCTCGCTTGTATGGCGTAATTCTCGTAAGTATAGGGTCGTAAGAACTGGAGCCCGCCTCCTCCATGTGCTACAGTAGATGTTAAAATACATGAAATCACCCGCTCTCGGTAAAATGTCTCTGCATCTATGAGGGGATCTGTTATTGGCACATGAGAGAGGCAAATGGGGGAGCAAGGGCAAGCGAAAGCGGGATGTCTGACAATAACAGTGCGCCCCCCCCCTCTCCAAACTGGAAATACAAAGCTATGTCGTTTCCAAATTGGACACGGTTGTGTGCAGGTCTCGGAAGGATTGATTGGGCGAAATGTAGATTCGCGATTTAAATTCACTTGGTGGGTACTGGATGATCGGGAGTGGATATCTGGACAGCTTAGATGTGAAGCATGGAGAAGTACGGTGGGATGGGGGACCTGGATGGAAGGAATAAAAAGGTCTGGAAGTAGAAGGATAAGTCCTGGGATCCCTCCATTAGTTTTTGGCCCCTCTGTGATACCTCCTCGATACTTCCGCCCTTGTCCGACGTAGCTCGGAAACCTCTATTATCTCTCCCCATAACCTCCTTCCGGATTTCAGGTGCACTTTTGTATCTCGCGACCTGAACCGTTGCGTCACCTCTCCCACTGGTTCAAGATACCCCTACCGAACCTTCGTGTTCCCCCTAGCCCCTCACCACTCGCCTCCAGAGTTAAGACTAAGACCCGAGGACGTACTCCCGCTCCTCTACCCTCTCCTATCCGAGACAGTAATCTGAATCTATCTCGTCTCCTCGTTCCCGTCTCCTGTTTTCTTATCTTCTCTCTCACCGCGTCTGCGCTTTATCACTATCCACCCGGAGCTCATAGTTCTCGGTCGACTCGAGAACAGTGTCGTGTTGAATATTGAACTCCTCTTCTGTTTTGGAATTCAATTGATCGGAAATTTCGTCGTCTATTTTTTTGGCATGAAAATGTCCATTGGCAAGGTGAGCTCTATTTCTGATTCGGTATCTGAGCAGGTGTGCTCTTGACCCTGACCGTGTGTGATCACGAACTGGGGTTCTTTTGATGCGATATGTGTTGTGGACACGCGCGCTTATGTGTTACGTGATGACTAGGTTTATCCCTGTGAATTGTGCAAGAAGACGTTCAGCAGGAATGGCGATCTTACAAGGCACAAGGCTATCCATTCTGGAGAAAAGTATGTGTTTGCCTTCATTTCGTTAAATACGAATTGCTGATCGCATCGGGCGTTGGTGTAGGAATCATGTATGCAATATCTGTGGAATGCGTTTTGCCCAGTATTCGGGTTTGAAGACGCATAGGAATACACAGTATGTACCTTTGTCGCATTTGAATAAGCGACTGAAATGTTGATGCTCGTTGGTTCCGCCTTCGTGATGCAGTACCGGCGAGAAACCGCACGAGTGTACATACTGTAGCAAGGCGTTTGGTGATCCGTCTTCTTGCACACGACATGAGAAAGAGAAACATTGCGGTAAGCCGTTCCAATGTCATTTGTGCGGCTCGAGGTGAGTCCTTGTCTCTGTTTCATATCCGTTCTGGGGATCTGACCATGCGGGATTAGTATCGTCCGCCGTTCGTCTTTCGCGGGTCACCTCCGGAATAAGCATCCACATATTCGGCATCTCGTGACAAAGGAATTCCTCGATGCCATTGAGGGTCCGCGCCTCCGGCCCCGGAACAAGCGCAGAAGTAGGACCCGCGGTACGACTATACACCTTACGTCTGACCCTCGTGGGTTGACCAAGGTTGTCACTGATATGACTGAGCTTTATGGTCGTGGTCCTCTTCGGCATACTGCCACGGTTGATGATGAGATTATGGCGTTTGCACCACCTAAGTTTGCGCCTGTTGTCGAAATGGGTGTCGGGGAAGTTGAGAAGATTGGCGTCGTGGATAATAAGACCGAGCTGGAGGACGCCAAGAGAAATGCCGATGGTATGCTAATTCTGCCGAGGTGGTTGAAATTGACGCTGACGAGTTGATTGCAGCACTTTGGCTTGCATTCGAAGTCCCGGATGTTGGTACCTCGTACACTGACCACGCGTCTGTGTCTTACCAGCCCGCTCCGCAATATACGCAGTCACCAACTGCGTACCAGCAGGGGCTCGATGCCTTCAACTACAATTATGGGTTGCCGACGTATGGTGGTCCGCCGCAATACGACGTGGTGAATACAGATGGCAGCACAGGTGACTATGATGCGCGGTCCGCGTCGTCCAGTCCAGTGCCTGTCACTCCGACGGATGTCAAGTCACCACCAGCGTATGTGGAACCGTCGAAGATTAATTCGTATGAATATTCGATGTGTGGTACAGAGGAGCAGCCTGGAACACAGTATGCTGCTCCGCCCTTGTATTCGTATTTTTCAGAGCAGCAGCAAGGCCTGCCATATCTCGGGCTCTGATTTCGATTTTCGATTTCGTCTTCGTTCTATGATTTTTTGTTCCTTTTGTTTTCTATGTTGGTTATTGAACGTGGTTTTCTTCTTTGGCTAGCTTAGTTCTTTCGCTCACTGAGTATGTCGACCTCATGTACAGTATGATAAGGAATTGAAGCATGCAGGGAGTGCGATGATTGGACGGGTGATCAGAGTAAAATGATGTTTATGAAATTTCCACACTCCTACACACTCCTCAACATAGCCCACACTCCCACCACACCGCCCTGTCACTCCCCCGGCCTTCCTCCCCCCGTCTCTTCCCAGTCCTGGTCCGCTCGCGCAGGCCGGCCGCAACGATGATGCTCGCATCGCCACTCCTTCCCTCTGCACCCTTCTCCCCAAAAGTATCCTCATCCCCCGAAGACTCCCTCTCATTCCGTCCGGCGCGCGACGTCGAGGCTTTCAATAGTCTCCTCCCTCCGCCCATCGAGTTCGTCGAGGGCTCTTCATCAGGAGCCCTCGCAGTCCCAGAGGGCAAGTATCATCCTATCAATGTCTCTCCTAAACTCTCCACCAAAGACGTGCGTTCTGTTTCGCTTTTTCCTAGAACCACCTCCCTCATTTGGTCATACCATGTCCGTATACTCTTATTATACAGAGACCAGATGGACCTTCGCTCCGGCCCTCATCCTCCCCTGCTACCCCTACCACTCCTACGACGGCTGTATCAGCTTCATCAACACCCTCGGGCGCTAAAATTGCTGTTGCACAACCAACGCTGGCCGTTGGTATCGATCTGTCCTGGCCCGAGACATGCGATCATGCCTCTGGTTTGTACAACACCGGCAACACTTGTTTTTTGAACAGCGCACTGCAATGTTTGTTGCACACGCCTCCTCTGTTACGCGTCGTTATTGCACATGTCAAGGACAAATGTATGCGGTAACTGTTGAGTTTCTTGCGCGCCTCTTGTGCTTATACTCGTGTAGGTCGAGCAGGGGACAAGTTTTGTATGGTTTGTGCGTTTCGACAGGTTACTGTCCAGGCGCACAAGTCGTCTTCACCTTTTGCGCCTCATCCTGTTTCTAGTAGACTGCAGAGTATGTCGTCACTCTCCGACCCACCTCCCGTCAGGGTATCTCATGTTCCCTGATAGCTATCGCGAAACATATGCGAAGAGGTCGTCAGGAAGACTCGCACGAGTTCCTTCGTTACGCCATCGACGCCATGCAAAAAGCGTGTCTAAACGGTGCTTCTCCGTACGTCTTACTCTCGTTACTTTTTCTGTATTTGACCTTCCATTCCAGAAAAGTCGACGCAAAGCTCGCGGAAGCGACGTGGGTTCATAAGATCTTTGGTGGCAAGCTCAGGTCCCGCGTCAGCTGCCAAAGCTGTGACCACAACAGCGACACCTTTGACAGAATCCTCGATCTCAGCCTTGACATCATCAAAGCTGACTCACTAAAGGAAGCTCTCAAATCCTTTATCTCTCCGGACTACCTTAAAGGTGCTGATAAGTATAAATGCGAAAAGTGGGTTTGGCTTTGGCTTTTTTTTTATGCACCTGGGTCTAGGTCTTAATCGCAACCGTTCAACAGGTGTAAAAAGCACGTCAACGCTGAAAAGAGGTTCACGATTCATGAAGCCCCAACCGTGCTCACAGTCCACCTCAAACGCTTCTCCCCACTCGGCCGCAAAATCGGTCATCATGTCACCTACGATGAAACTCTCAACCTCCAACCATACATGTCCAAAGACCAATTCGGACCCACGTACTCACTTTACGGCATAATATGCCACGCGGGTGGAGGACCCAATTCTGGGCATTATTATGCGTTTGTGAAGAGCCGGACGGGACGGTGGTACGAGATGAATGACGAGATGGTGTCACCTATAAGTGGGCCGCCTGTGAATAAGAAGATGGCATATATCTTGTTTTATTTGAGGAATAAGGGGCAGGGGCTGCAGGCTGCGTTGAAGAGTGGCGTTAGTGGTGTGCAAAAAGAGAAGGAGAGGGAGAAGGATGGGGAGAGGATAGGGTTGGTTGCGGGGATGAAGAAGAAGAGAGGGAGGGAGGAGGATGGGGGTGGAGATGAGGAGGATGTTGGTGAGAAGGTTGACGGTTCGGCTTCTTCTCCTTTGAGATACAATGGACCGCTCCTTCCATCGCCTGTTGACCGATCGTGCGGATCACCGACTAAGAGAGTTAAGTTCGACCACGACGTCACGAGAAAGAATGATCCTCAGGCGGAGAAAATCAAGCAGAGGATTTTGGCTGCAAAGGATGTAAAGGATGCCAAGGCAAAGAAGGCGTTGGCAGTGTTGGAAGGGTACGACTCTAGTGATTCGAGTAGCAGTGACGAACACGATCAAGGGGAAGGCAAGGGTGTAGATACGGTGAAGGAGAGGGATCTTGTGGACAGGGATAAAGGCAAGGGGAAGGGTAAAGCGAAAGCAGTGGCAGAACGTGATGATGAAGGTGAAGATAATAGTGACGGAGGAAAACCAGCATCGTCGCCTGTGAAGCGATCTTCACCTGCCCGTCAATCCACTAAACATGTTCCTTCATCGCCGATCTCGAGCAACAACTTTTATGGTCCCAGTTCAAGCAGGAATCATCCCAATGGGCTCACGTCATCCCACTCGAAACGCCCTTCCGACGACTCGTCAGACGATGAACCGAGCCGTGCTAGAAGTCCTCGCAAACACAAGGATCACTATCGCCATCACAACAAGAGACAAAGGGGGTCTGAAAAAGCAAAGATGCGTATGTCGATCGAATCTGGGAGTCGGAGTTCTGGTCAGAGTAAGGGGTACGTGAACCCGTTTAGTCGGATTGGATCAGAAAATAGTGCATCATCGAGGAGTGGCGGCACTAGTGGGAGGATGAATACATATGGGAGGAGAAGGCATTGGAGGCCTAGAGCGTTGTAGAACAGGGCACCTCAATGACGGTGTAGCATAGAGCGATTCACTGACATTTTGCTTTTTCTTTCGCCAGTGCGAGCATATGGCTGTGGCTAATACTTGGAGTGACTGTGTACATTCTCCTTGATGTATTGTGGGGTGGACAAGTGGAGGAATGACTTAGAAATAAATGAGCGTGTGTACCTATACGACATATGACAACCCTCATCGAACCAGGTAAAACACAAATGACCTAAAGTTTCGCCTTGAGGTTCTCAACATTCACACTCGCGGCCTCATCCTCCTTCCCCTCTTGCCACCACACAACCGTAACGGTAACGTCGTCCCTAAACCTCCTCGAATAAGGTGCTGGGATGCTCAACAACCTCCTCAGAGCAGTCTCATCCCCACCACCAAACGCATTCCGAATCAAATGCGCACTCAAATTTTCGTCCTTGAACGCCCAACTACCCTCCTGCGCAGCTTGTTTCTTGCGCTGGACAACAGATGCGGATTTTCCATCGATCCCGGATGAGGAACCAGTAGTGACAGGGACGAGAGAGGGGAGTTCGGATTTGGGTATTGTGCCTTTGAGACCGGATAGGTGACCCGCAACGAGGGAGACGACTTCGTCGTTGGAAAGTTGGTCCCAGAGACCGTCGGTTGCAAGGACAAGGAAGCGGATGGGGTTTTGGGTTTGAGTTGATGAAGGTGATGAGGTGAGGGAGTTAGTGCTGGACTCGGAAGAGTCGTCGAAAGTGAATTTGCGGTGGGTTACGACGGGGCGGGCGGTTACGTATGGCGGGGTTTTGAAGAGGGAGGGAGGTGGACGGAGGGGTTTACCGTTGCCTACCATGAATGCTTGGCTGAGACTGACGGAGAGCCGGTCAGAGGAAGGAATGGAGATGTGAAGGTAGGACTCACGTTTCTTGGATCGGACGGGGCCATTTGTATCGTGCGTCGCCGAATGCGCGAGTTGGCTCGAGGCCACCGAGGACGCGGCCTTCGCGAATCACGTAATCGGCTTCATCTTTTGGGTGTTCTGAGCGCATTCTGTTGGAATGATGTGACGAGATTTGAACGCAAAATGAAATGAACGGGGGAAAAGGGCCTTACCGTTCAACCTCATTGGGATTCCTTCCTGTCTGATCTTCTGATAACACTTCAACCCTCCATTGACCCTTTCCATCCTCTGTGGGCTCCCAAATGCCTGCCACTGCTCGACTATCGCCCGTACATGCAACGTACAAATCGCGGTGCGCCGTGTCAAAAATAGCCATGATAGCGCAACTGCCGGAGACGGCAGGAAGCATCGACGTAAGCGCGAGCGGGTGTTGACTGAGGTCTGGAATGACCTTGTTCTTTTTGGACTCTTCATCTAAGCTGTTTGCGAGGATGCGAAGGGGGGCGTTGATGAGTTCATGGTCGAGTCGGGCAAAGGCTTCGGCGATAGCGTGTGAGACGCGTTTTGGGTCTGCATCAAGCGGTCCCTGGTGGGATGGAGTTAACGGGACGGCAGTTTTAGAGCCCCAGATGAGGTTCTTCGCACTAGAGAGGACGCCCGAGGTAGATTTAGTCTCCACGGAAGGGTTGGAGACGAGGGAAAAGAGTTCGAGTGCGACAGCTTTGATGAGGATCTTGGAAAGAAGTTGGGAGGTATGCGTGCCGCTATGTCCGTCCATTACCGCGAAGAATAGGTAATCACCGGGTGCAGATGGGTCAGTTTCATCTCGTTGGACGACCTGGGTGGCATTGGCGTCCTCTATTGGGTCGTTTGAAGGCAGGAAGGCAGTGGTATAGTTCCATTTGATTCCCCCGGGACTTGTGTGGGATTTGAAAGTGGCATTTTGATTGATGCGTTCTTCGAGGGTTTTGAGAGGGAGAATGGTGACGGTACGTGTGCTCATTTCTGGCTTGCCGTCAGGCCCCTTGACGCGGACTGGGAGTTCAAAGGTCGGGTGGGATGAGTATGCCCTGTAGGCGTAGTATGCGGGGACTCCGACAGCAACGGTGGCGGCGACTGGCTTCCATGCGCGTCGCAGCATTGCTTGCGACGAGTGAAGCTTTCAGAGGCATAATTGGAAATATGACTGGTGTGCACGTGACATAGCTGTTGATTAGTATTTGTGTCACAATGATTTGATCTCTGTTTGACTGGACGTCAACGGAATGTCCAAGCAGGCTCAGCCGTCCACATATAGCGTCGGTCCTGACCTTCCGCTCTTTCTCCAGTCCCACCACCTGTAAGAGACCAGCATGACCGAAGAGCTCCAAGTCCCCTCCCAGCGGAAGGCCAAGTCTTTGCTCGAGACCCATCAAGACGCGAATGTTTTCATTAGAGCTTTGAATGAGTTCGCTGCAAGTCAACAGAAGCCTGTGAGTCAGGGATATGATGTCTGATCTCAAGTGTTCATCCTCAAGTCGCGCTTCATTGCGTCTTTTCTTATAAAGTCAGTCACACCCGATCCCCCAGAAGATTCTTCCCAAGACCCGATCCCAGATGCGAACTCCAGTATCAGTACCAACGATACAAAACCCAAGTCAAACAAAGGGTCTGGCATCCCAGTTCCGCGTACGCGTCGGAAACCAGTTCACTCAGAACAACCGTCCGTCTCAAAACTATCAGAACTTGGTATCAAAGTCCGGGACTTTGCGTATGAGAGCACTCTCCCTCCCGTACCCACTGTCTATCTACAGCCACGCCAAATCCAACCTTCTGTGCCTAAGGATGTGAATGACCCCAACGATCCACACTATGTTCTAGAAGAAGAACGCAAGAAGAAAGTGTACACCTTTGAATCCACCAGAAAAATCGAGAGAACACCAACGGAGCCTGTGCTGGAGAATGACTTGCTGCCTCCCCCTCGTCGCACGTTCCCGAAAATTAAGCGCACTCACGCCCAGCTTGATCTTGGTTCGCAGTTCCAATCTCAGCAACAATCCCAATCCCACTCACCCGTGTTGCATGCACAACCATGCGACATCACCAATACACCATCTGGGTCGCAACCTGTCCCGGGCCTCACGACCGACTCTCAACAAACAGAGCCATGGGTTGACACACCCGTCGTCACACCGAATGGCTCCCTTCAATGGCCGAATGAACCCGAAGTGACAGATACAAGCACCGTCCCAGCCTCCCAGCTGGATTCTGACTCACAGGCGCTTCCTGTTCCCGCGGCTCTGTCATATTCTCAAATGGGGTTCCCGCAACCGGATTCATCGCCACTTGGTAGGGACAGCGGAACTAGAACTCCATTATCATCGAATCATCTACAGAGTCCGACCGGAGTTCATTCACCTGGTTTGGATGATGCGCGTCAGGTGTTGTCCACGACGCGTGGTAGTCCGCTTAATCCCCATCGACATTCAGAACGGGAAAGTGGACGGACTGAGTCACGTCGACAGTCATCTTCTGCGTCTCCGCGTGCTATTCTCGTCCCAACATCTCCTGTGCGGCCATCACCGCCACACCAGCTAAATGGCTCACCATTACCTACGCGATCCCCCGCACCTGTACACGCGCCGACGTCTTCTGCTGCGCCAACAAGCACATTACCTATACCCTCCACCTCATCTACACCACGATCCCCGTCCCCGCGATACAACCTCCGGAACAAACGGCGCGCGCAGTCTCCACCGCCTACTTCTTCTGCTCATCCCTCTACACGACCTCGATTATCCCGCGGTGCAGCTATACCAAGTATATCAGCTTCCCGGGCGGGAGTGAAACCATCAGCGACGGCCTCAGCCAAATCCGTTCATGTGCAGAATAAGGCGTCACCGTCAGTAGTTTCTACCGGACGGACGTTGAAGCGGACGAGGGCTGCTACTGCATCTGGGGCCACGAGTGCGAATGGTGGTGTAGTGGAGGAAGGAGAGCTGAGGAGGAGTAAACGACGGCATAATGCATCCTAGCCGGTCATTTTTTCACTTGGGGCTTTCAACCTTGGATTTTTTCCTCTCCGAGTTTTTCTTCCTTCAGGTCTGGGGCGGTTTGGTTTGGTCTCGATTCAGCGGTTTAGAAATGGCAATTGTAATATCATGTGCAATGTGCAATGGTCTATGTTCATATGTACTCACACTTTCCCTCGCGGATGAGCATCGAGTAGGATGTGACGAGGGTGTATCAGTCTCTACACGATTTGGGGAATGCTTAACGCTGTATGTATTAGCTGTCGATACCACTTTCATATTCTTATTTATTGATTTCTTCTTTTCTTCTCTCTCTCTTGCTCCCTCTCGTCAATGAATAGAATCCGAATGCTTTTCTATACCTCGAAGTTGTTGAGTCTGAAGACCTTGGACGAGCTCAACACGTTTGATTGGGATACTTGAATTTTGCTACGGCTCTGGTAGATGCGACAGCTAAACCTGGTATTGTACTAAATAAACCTAGTCTGTACCCTGCACCCTCGATCAATGGTATAGGGGTCGTGCTGCAAACATCTAAGTATACATGAAGCTCTATGCTGTGCAGAAGCACCGAACCTTGATATCGATGCATCCGTGTGTGATGTGTTATGGAACGCGATGGCCCAAAAGCAAGCAGGTTGAGGTATTTAAGTCCTCTCCTTCCTCGATATTGCACATTCTGTCCTTGCCAAGGCGTTTGTAACATGTCTTTTCCTCCATGTATATGTTATACAGAATCCCACTAGCTTCCCTTATGGATACGTAAGTGCGTTCACCCTCATGCCTCGCGATCAAACTCCATCGTTCTCCGCACCCGTGGCATTCCCGTCACGTACGGCAGCTGATGAGTTCTGGTGTATTGTACAAGAGTTGCCGGATAACAATCCTCAGGATCCGGAAGTCTGTAGACGTTATAATGCGCAATACATACGCATTCCTGTTCCGTGGCTTCAACTGAGGCTGACGTGCCATGTTTTGTTCAACTCTTAGGCAGTAATGCTTCTGGGCTCGTCGCGCCGCCTCAACCACAGCCAGATAACATCAATGGGCGAGGGTAACTATTCGCGGGACATTGATTCGCCTGTTTATACTTTTGTTTTCAAGGTTTTATATCCGCGCGACCAAACTTGTACTGACATCTTAATTCAACGTGTATCGGAGTAACATTGTTGAGCACGCATCCACTATCCAAAGAGCAGCACCACTACCATTTGAATGTTGCCTGGAGGAGGATATTCTCATTGGCAGTGATGACATCAACATATTCCTCGTCATGACTGGCAGTGAGCCAAGATATCAAGGAGAAATGATTGTGAGGGCAGGTTGCAATGAGGTGTTTCCAGAATCTTGGGTGCCTGGGGCCAGTGCAGAGGACCGAGTTTAGCAGGTTGAGTGCTGCGTATCCGTCTGTGGGAACAACGCTGCATGGTCCAATCCATGTGACTGTCGAACCGATGAACGATGGGAATTTGTAGTGATAAGTCAATGTCAGGGATATATGTTGGCCTTGCAGTTCAGCAATGAAAGTACTGCATCTGGATGTTGTTGTCTGGCAAAGGAGAAAGTTCGCTAAAGATCTGTTATTTGTCGTGACATTGTCAACTATTGGTAGTCGGTTACTCTTTGTGCATGTCTTTTTGTCCACTGCTGTACGCTCATCTTATATCATTTTTTTCCTCTTGTTGTCCTCCAGCGAATTGCTGGCACATTTGGCTCTGTTTGGGGAAGAGTCTTGTGCAAGCATAGGCAAATAGGAATGATAGAACCGAACTTCATTTCATCTTTCATTTGAAGGATCGACAGGATGTATTTCGACCTCAATGTTTGCGTGCCTCAACTCCCTACCGCCCAAGGTAACAAGAAAGGAAAGGCAAAACAGGATGAAACCTTCACACCTTCACAACTGGAGAACATCGAGACGCGTGTCGATCTTCTCGTGCATTGTACGTTCTAGATTTCCATCTCATCTAATCAACCTAACAGACTTTAGTAGGATATACCGTTATTGGGCTTGCGCATACAGTCCATAAACGCGTTGAAAAAACTCATATCAACATCCTAGATAACCTACTTCCTTTACTCCGAAAGCGAGACGGCATTCTTTACCTCAAAAGATTGAATATCATCTTGGATGAGGACAGCGAAAAAGGGTTTGGTTTGGTGCGACGCATCCTCATTTCTTACGCTCATCTTCTCACCAATCCCCCAAAGATTAATGCCAGTATACCCTTGTTCGACACATACGATATCATCGCCCTCGTCCCAACAACACACGCTACATTTTCACTCGCCTGCTTGACACATAGCCAACCTTCCCCCCTCACAGCCCATGTCATCGCATTACCCCTTACTCTTCCCCGTCTCCCGTTTCACATGAAGCATACTCTCGTTCGGACAGCGATAAAGAATGGGTCGGTCTTTGAAATCAACTATGTCGGTGCTGTTGGAGGCGAACAAGACCCCGTGATGATGCAGGCTGGAGTCGCGGAAACGGGAGCATCTGCGAAGCGGAACTGGTGGGCTGCCGCCCGAGAACTTGTGAGAGTAACAAAGGGAAAGGGCCTCTTGCTAAGCGGTGGTGTTGCTTTGAACGGTGATCTACGCGCCCCGAGGGATATTGGTAATTTGTATGTGGGTTTCGCGCGTACTTTTGGCCTATATCTCAACCCGTTTATCACAGAGTAACCATGCTCGGTTTGCCGCAAGACGCTGCCCACGCCATGTCCACAACAAATGCTAAGTCTTTAGTTCTTCGTGCACGTGAGTCATCGACTATGTCTCGACTTGAGCTGGTGACATCTCAACTTTGAAGAACAGAAACACGCAAGACGTACCGAGCTGTTTTTTCCGAGCCTAGACTTGTGGTTCCTGGTGGAACCCCGGTACCTACGACCGAGAAGCCTGACACCTATGAACCCGCCGCCACAACAGAATCTGCACCTTCAGCATCTTCAAAGAAGCGTGCCCGAGATGACGCGAATCCAGGCCCGAGTCCAAACAAAAACGATGAGGTTGTCAATAACGATGCTACCGATAAGCAAGGGGCTTCGCGCAAGAAGAAACGGAAGAAGTTACAAGACCGCAATCTGAACCCTGCTTCGTGAAGCAGACCTTTCCAATTCGAGTTCTCTGTTCCATTCAACGTACATTTATACATCATCGTATCCCTACTTTGGGTCTGGAATGACTGGTTCTCGTTAGGTTCCGGTCTGATGGAGTGAACACATACGGTGCGTTTTCATCAAGTCTAATATCGTCCATTCAGCCGGGGAAGGCCCTGCTTTTGATGGTATATAATTATCTGGAACCTTACTTCGTAAGAACCTCGTCCAACACTGACGTTAATGACAACTCTGGGCAAGAAAAACTGGTTATGAGATCGAATTTTGGGCGATGAATATCGTTCCACGAATGCAGGACTGCTGCGAGGTTGCGAGTGAGTGGCCCGGAAATCCGAGAACGCATAACCTACGGGCTGTGCCAAGAATAAAGATTCAATGTGAGCAAGGAAATCGGGGAGTAAAGAGTTGTATACTTGAAAACATTGCAAAGCCTACCTTCGACCAACAAGAATACCTCCCCGGAGGCATTATCACCGCTGGACCAGCGATGGCTGTTATTACCGTTTCTAGTTTTACGGGTGTGGGGTTGGTGAGCCGGGGGAGGGCTGAAAGCAAATAAACGACGGGAGAGATGCGTCGCAGCTGGTTGAACTCATGCTGGTTCTTTGCTCTTGAATTTCGGGTGGGGATGATCACTGGATCGCCTGTCACGCAGAATTTCAACAAGAAGCCCCATAACATTTTGTCCGTCCAAGCCTTCCATTTATCTTCCTTCGCCAGTGCGGTGGGCCCTTGTTGCGTACAACGGCATGGACGAAGTCGCCAAAGTCACAAAAGTGCCACTCATCCCTCTTCCGCACCAACACCCGAGCTGTTGGGTAATCCGCTTGTTACCAAAGATTGGACAAGTCCTACGATTCACGGTTACATGCCATCCTGATAAAATACCTTATTTTTCTTACACGAGACCAGTGTCCCGCTCACTCTCTCACCAACAGTTCTCTTCCTGAAAGTCGGAAATGAGTCGGAAGAATGTCTGTTCCCAGACAGAAAAAGATGCGAGAAGAGCTTTGAGAGCTGGCTGCTGGCGATGGATAAGTGATCAGATGTACGTGCAGTTTGTTTGTGCCTTTGTGATACCTTCAGCAACACGGATAGTTCACGAGCTCACTCTGCCGGGCTTGAGGCGATGTTTCTGGCTGTTGTCGCCTGTCTTCCATTGACAGCACACTGACAACGTATATGCGGAGGTACCCTAGATCTAATAGTTGATTTCGTCGGCACTGGGCGTTGTGGTATAAGCATGTCAGACCTAGGTTTCGGTTTCCCATCGGTGACTTTGGTGGGAGCCCAGTCGGTGATAGAAAAAGCAAGTGATGGTCAATCATTTCAATCCTATATCGACGATATAGTATTTACGATAAGGTGCGCACATCAGAATAATGCCACCGTATTTTGTGATAACGGTTTGTGGGAAACGCGAATGAGCAGCGTAATTCCGGGTAGATTGATAGTGCATCGTACAGAGTGAATAGTGGTGGTTTTATTGCGTATGTGGTACTTGCTTTTCCGAAAAGAACTCAAGAAGTGAGGAGTGCTTCGTTTTCTCGTTCTTCTTGTGGTGTGATGTCGCTGGTAGCTATGTCATTGTTGGGAACCAAACTTCAGGTTATCATTCAACTGGGGTCGCGCGATATGAAAACAATGTCGTGGTTGAGGTTGAGGAAGCCGCTCAGTGGGGAGGAGTATTGAGAAGGTTGGAAAGAAAGCAGTATGGATCCGCTGTCTAGTGGTTAGTGAGTCGTGTTTAACTCGAAGTTGAATGATAGCTATCTAGCGACGAAGAGGCCGGAGGAGAGGAGTGGCTCGTAGGACGTGACAGTCCACTTCGTGCTCAAGCGCTCAGTACTCAGTGGCGCCACTGTGCCGTACAGCTTTGGTGATCTAGAACTCGTCCATGGGATCGGCGCGATACGCGGATACTAGTATTTACATCGAAAGGTCAAGCGAACCGTGTATACGGATCTCTTTGGGGATTTTATGCCCTACTCCGGACGTGAGCCACCAGCCCCCGCCACCAGGTATTCAACAGCTCTCAGCTGAGACAGAAGACCCAGATAGGTTTGTTGGAGCAAATGGCTATTCAAACGTTCCGTTTGAGCGAGTCGATCTGTCGATTCATTTGTTCGATAAACAGCAGTGAACAGCCCATGAATCATAGCGGAATGATGACGGGATGATACCCACAATTTCGTGTGGTACATTTATGAAACGCTCAGAGTGACAAGTGTCAGGACTGGGATCTAAAAGACCGATATTACGCAAATTATGCGACAAGGTGCCTCGGAAAGTCGGTTTGAAGCAATCGAGCTTTGTATGAACCCGAGTTCCGTCATGCATAGTCGGAATTGGAAACCCTGGTTTCTCTTTGCTCAGACGGGATGACAGGTGTTGGACACGACATCACCAGTAGACCAGGGATGTGGCTTCTTCTAGAACTTGAGGTTACATGATGATGTCGATGGGCAAACGGACCCCTTCGGAAAGTGTAAACTCTCAGAAGCGAGGATTGGTGGCGATCAGTAGCCCGGTGCTTGTCACAAGATACACTCGAGACCTCTTGAGGTCCTCCCACGTAGATGACGGGTTTTCCAGCGGTTCTCAGAGGTACATCATAAATTACACATTGTTTTCGAAATACCATACCCTAAGTTAGAAGTGCGAGAGCAATGGGAGATACAGGTCGAGACCCATCGACATGGGGTGCCAGAGGAGGCGAGGCACGGCAAGACTCTTCCAGGACGTGCAGGATCAGAGTTTCCGTGAGGGAGATGAATTACGCTAGAATTAACACCGCTTCGGGTTTGGCAGTGTTGCACTGATACGAATCAAGCGCAGAGCCTGAGTCTGAGCTATGTCTGCTCCTGCGATAGGAGATGGGGGTTCTATTTTCAGGACGACAGATTCGACGAATTAAGCGGGTGGATGACCATGAACGCAGAGTAGGAAGCAACACCTTGGGAACATGAGGCAGAATGGTTTGGCGGGTCGCGCGAAATCGGGCGTGTCATGTCTCTTCTGACACCCAATGGATGGCCCAATGGTGTTTGGCAAGGGAGCTATTCCATTCTGAAATGAACGAGGGTCGAACGCCGGCGGCAATAACGGAGAAAAGAAAATTAAAGCAGGATCTCTGTATTTTTAGCAGAGGGAGAGGGCTGGAGGAGCGAAAATGGAGTGTGATATTATTAGAAAGGAGAGAGAGAGACTTTGATTGAGTCTGGAGTGTGAGGGTGATAGGAGCCCTGCAATTGGTCTCCCTTATCGTCTCCCCAGATAAGACAGCCTGCGGGAATTCGGACCGTGGAAAGGACGGAACGCGGAATTGATAGAAATGATATAAATATTAAAAGTACAAATGATAACCAAACGACTCATCTCATCTCCCCCTCTGCATGGCAGACGCTGTCACCATCTCTCTCCTCCCCATCCCTCTCGCCCTCATCCATATCCCTCGCTCCAGACTCCAAGCCTTGTCTCATCCCGTCCTCAGGCACATCCTTCATCCCTCTCCCACATTTTTCAATGTCACTGCAAACGAGATTGAGATCTCGCTATTCGTAGATTACCAGCATGTCCAGGACTTTGAAGTCATTGCAGAAAAAGACAAGCGCAGTCAGCACAAGAACCCAGTCGAGATCTCATACGAGCCATGGAGCGTCCTCCAGATCGACTCACACACCGACCAGCTTGGCGAGTACCTCCACAGTTGTCTCGTCCCACTCACTTATTCTCCCTATAGACAACTCGGGTGCCCGCGTCAATGAGCTTTCTGCGCCTCTTGCTGCCGCTGGGATCTCTATTCTCTATCAGTCGTCCTACTTGAGTGACTTTATCTTTGTGCGTTCCTTTATCCTGTATTCCTCATCTCCGACTCACATCACCTAGGTCAAGCAATCGCGCTTGCACGAAGCCCTGACACTTTTCGAGAAAGCAGGGTTCGATCTCTACAACTCCAATTCGGTGTACTCGCCTGCCATGTCTCCAGAATCGCCCCTCTCAGCCTCAGGAGACTACATGTCCAACGTCTCCTCTCCAACGGTCCTCACCAGGTCCCACTCTACTATCCTCAGCTCCACACACTCATCTACCCCCACGTCTTGCGCAACACCCAACGGCGACAGCTTCCGAGAGCGTATAAAATCTCACTCACCTACCTCCGGTGAAGTTCGCATCCTCAATCCAGATTTTGCCTGTGTCGGTCTCTCCGACGAATTCGGCGTAGACCACTGGGGTCTCAAAATTGTCAAACTTGTCGCTTTTCCTGAACTCATCCATTCATCCTCCCCCTCTCCTTTGTCATCTTCCCTTGGGGGGGAACAGTCAATCTTATTCTCGTCAAAGCACGAGGATGGATGTGATGATGCAGACGATGACGGGTACTTTTCGCACTCTCCGCATAGTATTTCGACTTCCGAAATAAGTGCGATGTCTACACCTCATATTGAGCCTTCTTCTGAAATGTGGAGTCGAACGCGGAGTGCTGCAGGTGCAACCCTTTCTCCTATCGACACCACCATCACCACCATTAGTGGCAGGGGCCATAGTGCCACGGCCTCGGCACATGACGAGGAAGAGAAAGAGGAAGCGTCATCACCATCGCCTTCACTCCGTATTCCTTTCTTCAGCTTTACGCGGACGCTGGAGGGATCATCGCTGACTGCGGACGTCAAAACCCTTGCTGCACTGTTCCCCCCTGAAGAACGGCATTTATTAGTATGTTGCAGGGATTTGGATTCAAATTCTGATTTGGACGAAGGATGTGGCTTTGGGAGCGACGATGAAGAAGGCAACGAGGAGGAAGATGATGGAGGTGACATGAGTATGGGGGACCTGAAGTGCTTGCAGATCGATCTGAAGAGGTTTGGGTTAGGTGAGTGTCTTTTGTCCTTGGTGTATGCGTCCGGAAGCTGAATTTATACGTTGCAACAACAGATAAGTTCGGACTGGTGAATAGATTCTCGAGGGTATTGGGAGAAAATGGTGTCAATCATATGTACAGCTCCACCTTTAAAACTGCGAACCTCCTCGTAAGTACACCACTCGTTGTCTCTTTTTTTTTCGTGGCAATCATTAACATGTCAACGTGAAGGTGAACAAAAAGCATGCTATAAGAGCGCGAACGTTGCTTCGCCGGTGCTAAACGCCCTTATCAAAAGTTGAGGCAGTCTGGAACCTCCTCCCTGTTCCAACAAAATCTCTGCCACATCTCCTTCCTTCTTGCATCACTGGCTCGACTTTTTTTTACTATCCAGTCCTCCATGAAAGAGGCCTGGAATCCATCGTCCTGTTCGCCATGCTTCGGAGTCTTTTCCCCTTGCCCGAGCTCCAACTTTCAACTCCCAAAAGTCACTTCGGTCATCGTGACAGAAGTGGCATGTAGGGTACCTCCTCTGTCCCCCTTCTCTTCCCTTCTCCTCCACGTTGTGCCTTTTTTGCTGCTGTCCCATTGCTTCATTTGCTGGGCCAGACCTACCCGAGCCTCCGTCTTTACTTCATTCACCCTTCCCGCGTCTTCACTTCCCTCTACGGTCTTCCGAAGCCTTCTAGGGTCGACGCGTCCAAATAGTACCAGGAATTTGGCGTATCTCCACCAACGCGACACCATTCTACCCTATTCTTTCTATTTCCACTCCACCCTCTCCCTTCTTAACATGGTACCCCCCCTCAATTGCCTGCACCTGTCTCTTGCGGCTTGCTCGCCGCAAAATCCGAACATTACCCTTCCTTCTTCCCTCTTCTAAATCGATTCGAAGAATCTCTTCCGAGTTCCCTGGTTCCCTGACTATCTATCTATCCTCTGATGCCATTCCCTCACACAGTTTCTACATATCCATACACCACCATCCTCGTTCCTTCCATCCCGCATGACACAGTTAAGTTATGTTCATGTCATGTCATGTCATACATACACCTCTCTTTTCTTTTTTCTTCCCTCTTTGTCATCCCCCCCAGTCCACACAGATTTCTATCTTGCTTTTGCTCGCATTTTCTGTATGTAACTCAGTAGTGTGTACATCTCCCTGTACTTGCCAGTGTATGTATGTATACGTATATCATAACCATCGCCGTTCCATCCACTCAGGACTTTTTGTCATACCATACTGTGATTTTTCTTGGTCATCTGTTTTACATTAGGCCATTCTCTTCGGTCGCTTTGGTTGTGTATCCCCCGAATACTTGAATTTCCACTTGGGGACTCGAGTGTTCGGGTGGTTTCTCATCCCTGTTAATCAATCATTCTTCTGTGCGTCATGCATCGGCTTCCATTACTCGCTCCTGTTTTGAATTCAAGATAGACGAGAATGTGTAGATGGGCATATCGGCCGGCAACATTATCCGGCATTATAATCCCGACGTGCAAGTAATCACGGGGGATTGTAATCAGCAGAACATTTGGCATACAACTCCAACGCGTCCGGAGCAACTCCGAAAGAATTCTCAAGGATGATAAACCTGCGAACAAATCAATTGTTCCGGTAGTGTATGCATATTGTACAATGCGCACGAACCAACCAGTCCCAAAAAATAACTCTCAAGGAATAACGGCCCAGTTAGAGTGATGGGTACAAACGAAACAAAATGCGGAAACGAATGGCTACAATTGACGAATGCACCAAAACCGAAATTCCAACAAGAGGAGGATGCAGTGAAATGATCTGGATGAGATGACGGAGAAAAAGTGCCTAAAATACACAATGTGGATGGAACGATGTTAGTCGATGGTGGAGGAGGGGATGTACCGGGATGGAGGAAATTAGGTAGCGTGCGTGGGAATGGTAGGGGAGTCTCGATGCAAGGTATCATCGTAGGAGGGAAGGCCTTCATGCCAGGGGGTGGAGATTATGAAGCGGATGGTAGGAAGTAAGGGATGGGGGATATATGCAGGAATGTAGGGGGACAAGAGGATCGAGTCTCACACCCAGGTGCAACAAATCAATCGAAGGTGGGGAGAAAGAGGGAAAAGGGGCAAGGAGAAGCAACGGATCGGTCAAGGGTACTGACGATTATACAACAGCGACGGTGGGTGCCAGTGTCTGTGAAGACGCTCCCGTATACCAATCGTCCAGGGGAGGTAAGTCCTCATCCTCATTCATCGCTACCTGCATCGAGAACACAGGCAAAAATCTCTCCGCATCGAGCGGAACCTCTTCCTCAATCACTGGCAAAGTGACGCGAAGGGAAGTGGCATGATAATATTCTTTCACCGCGGTTTTGGCGATAGCGAGAGCCAAGGCCCGGTCATCTTCATCATCCTCGTCAATAACAAAACTCGGTCGTCGCGCACTGAAAAAACTGTGCATAGACAAGGAATCGTCCGTCGGGGTCTCCGGTCCTGGAGAACCAGGTTGGGAAGGAGGTGGACTCTCAGAATGATCCACATCCAGATCGTCTTCGTCCCCGTAATCAAAGTCGTCTCTAATGGCGTCATCTTCTTCCTCATCAGATGGGATGAAAAACCTCGAGGAAGCAGCGGAAGACGACGTCCATCGGGATTGCGGCTCTTCATTATCGGTATTGACAAAGTTAACTCGGGGGGAAGGTACGACAAGATAGCGGCCATCTTGAGGATCGTTAACTGCATTATGCCAAGGGATCCATGGATTTTGAGGGGGCGGACTGTTGATGATAATGTGGGGGGCAGTGAATGGGGAGGATGATTCGAGGACTGTGGCACCAAGCATATGTTTGGAACTCAGGAGCAAAGGCTAGATTAAGATCAGTTGCCAAGTAATTAGTGTGAGAAGGGCGCCATACCTCTGCTGGGTCAGTCCACACGAACGGCTGTTCGATGGAGGTAAAGTCTCGCGTTTCATAACGCTGACGAAGTGTTCTAGCACGCGCACTTGCCGCATATGCCTTCATGAGGATATTCAATGAGTACCGGGATGAATGAGTGAAGCCAACTTACCGCCGCCTTGCACTGGTGTTTTTGGAGCGCCTTCACCACATGATACAATATAAGACGTTCGTTGGCAGTTCTCTCGACCTAAATCCACCATCAACTAGAGCTCATAAAGCGGGGAGGAAGCTTACAAATGAGCTAAACCGTGAATGACAGAAAACAGGCTTTGGGGGGTCAGGAAGAACCACGGTGTTATTTTTGTCCCGAGAGCTCTCGTCAACTCGGGCACCATCGTTAAAGGGATCAAGGTCTTGAGACAACGGAGAATAGGCTGAGGGCTGTAATCGTCCGGTAGCCAAATCATAAGGGGGAACCATCAAGAAACTGGGCCATTGAGGGAGAGTGCGATTGTTCCATGGCGTGTAGAAATCATCAGGAGTTTCCTCAGCTGGGGTGATGACTATATGCGGCGCCACGTGGGGGCAATCCGAATGCAGGACGATGTTGGTAGGGTTTAAGAAGTATTCTCGCAGAATATCCTGCATAGAAAGCGATTTAACATGTTATGCACTGCGGTGGACATGCACGGACAAACCTTATCACGCTCTTCCACCCAACTAGGATCCTTCAACCTTTGTGCTGTGTCCGGTGTGTTGGAAACACTACCAAGCTATATATGAGGAGTGGGTCCAATCAGCAGATGGCAGGACAGGATACAGTAAATCACTTACCATGTCATCAGGGTTATGGTAGACGTCCTCGTTGGCTTCTAGAAACGCCCTCGCCGGTATTTCAACTCGCTCGGCTAGCTCGCATGGCAGCCACATGCCTTGGTGCGGCAGACATGAGGCGACTGCGATGTGGACAGTGGCGTGATAGTTGAATGTCCCCATTATAGCGCTAACATTGCTGGCGGTGCGCAAGAGCTGGGGTTTTGCGCGTTTTTGCGGATCGAGCTAGAGTAAGAAGCAGGGGTGGTGTCAATTTAAATGCGTTGATCAAGCGCTGTCGCGCACGATAAGAATGGATGTATGCACACCTGTGGTAGATTGCGTACCTCGGGAGGTTTTGAGCCCCGTGGGCCGTCATTTATACCTTCAGTGATGGTACTGGCGGTGATAGAACGAGGTAGCAACGATGGCATCGCGCATATTGTCGTCGCGTCAGAGCACGTGACGGCATCTGCGTCACTTTCCGCGGTGTGGTCGCTTTCTGGAACGATGGGCCCGGGCGTGTCAAACAGCATACTCGACGACAGCGAACCTATAGACGCACGGCTAATGCAAAAACGAGAACGGAGGGTCCTTATATCCGACCTTGTCTTGAATTGCTGCAACAGCATTTTGAGATGAAGTGGACTAAGCACAAATACGAAGAGCCGCGGGCGGCTATGGCGAGGAACGGAACGAAAGGCTGAGGTAAAGCCAGCGGGTGAGAGTGAAGGGCTATACTTCGCTTGACAGGCGAGAAATATATAGACAGTGTTGTGGCATTGCACCTTTTGTCGGCGGACCCGGCTAGGCGCCATCCTCTTTTCGGCCACCGTCGATGTCAATTGTGAAACTTCTTTAGTAATATCCACACTGGTCTAGGGTCTCACTATTCTCGCACTACGACTAAAGTAGCTCAAAATACCAAAATACCGTGCACTTATGGGTCGTGCTCCATTGCAAATGGTACAAATGCGACCCCATGGGTACGAACTTCAAGAACTAGTGGCCGTCACTATCCACTAACGGATACCCCGAGCCTCCGAGGCGACTTGCATTTCGGCTAATACATCATGTAGTATACTCAATTACATTGGCCTTCCCAAGTCCTTCTTGACTCCGAGACTTTTCTTAGTCCTTCTTTGAAGCCGGTGTCTGTATAGGACTTTCATCCTCGCGCCGTCCACTGATCTTCGTAAAGTTTGACATCGCATGGGTGGCTGACGCAACCTATATAAAGAGGCCTGAGACGAGCCCGCGTAAAACACCCTAGAAGTGTGCTCACGTATTGTGCTAAATCAATCATGAAACTCGGCAATAATTTTAGGAAGGGGACCAATTGCGTGTAGAACGGGACCATAATCGTTTCGGACTGTTGTTCATCAAGCGCAGCAATGATGGGCTTGACCACGTCAATTGGCTGGATGGACGGGAAGAAGAATTGGTAAAGCCGGCTCTGTGGGACGCAGAGCGTCGAGAAGAGTGGAGTCAAAATGTGTCCTGGACACACAACCGTTGTACGAATTCCAGGGGCCTTGTAACTAGGGATGATTAGGTGTGAGCTTGTAGTTGTGTCCGTTACGCACTGATTATCGAGTTCAAAGCGAAGAGTTTCGCTTAACGAAATCACGGCGGCTTTGGAAGCATTGTAGTCGGCTACAATAATTGAAATGAGACACAATTGACGGGCGCGGCGTTCATACAACATACTCATTCTGGGAGCGCCTAAGATCCCCATAACGGAGGCAACAGTCACCTGGGGAACAATGCTGATTAGATCCCGGGTTTCGATGGGTGCCTCCCCATCGTTGACTCACAATGTGTCCTGATTTCCTCTTGAGCA
The DNA here is from genome assembly GCA_018524415.1 of Podaxis rugospora. NCBI lineage: Eukaryota > Fungi > Basidiomycota > Agaricomycetes > Agaricales > Agaricaceae > Podaxis > Podaxis rugospora. Next base: position 35,414 of record JAEUWL010000441.1, read on the forward strand.
TATCAGGAAGGAATGCCTTAATGGTCCACCAATGAGCCAGAGTGTTGACGCCGAAGGTCCTAACAGGAGGCTTCGCATGAGCGATTACACATGAAACAAGGATCAAACCTTACTGTTGGACATCCTTTTCACTTAAATCAAGGATCAGCTTCCCCTGGACAACGCCCGCATTGTTTATAAGGATAGTAGGCTCCCCTATCTAAGATGAGGATCAATTTTTGAGGTTCATGAGCACGAGAATGCTACGAACCTCTTCCTTAATACGTTTAGCAACAGCTTCAACCTCCGACCATTGGGACACGTCGCACTTGTAATACGTGATATTATCTATGTTTGTAGTCTTGAGCTCGGAATTGGTGGTGGATACGAGCAACATACGCACAATTCTCGGTCTGGATAGGCTTCACATCGAGGACGACGACTGTAACATTTCGAACAGCAAGAGTATTGGCAAGCAGTTCTCCGATACCGGATGATCCTACATCAAATCTAGCGTCGTGTCTCCACACAATGCTGTTGCCACTCACCCCCTGTTACAACAACGATTTGCTCGCCCCAGTCCATTGGTTTAGGGGCAAATATTAGGTTTCCTTGGTTCCTGTATAACTTTGAAATCCATTTGATGAACCCTAGTAGAATCCCGTAGGATGAGCTTTTACCAAAATGCAAGAAAATGAGTGCTGGACTGACAAAACGCAGAAACAACCGCATAATAAATAGCAGAATACATCACAACGCCATCGGTTATCTTGGCCCCCTGAAAGAAGTAGAAAACAGGAATAAAAAACGTAAAGAATGGACCTAGTGAACAAGGAACCTTCATTAGTAGCCGAAGGGTCATAGCCTTAGCTGACGTAGCATCTTACTGAAAGCGGTGTGCGCCAGAACTTTGACGACCAAGTCAATGTCGAAATTGTCGAATATGAGAGTCGGCTCCGGTTGCGGCGGCATTAGTAGTTTGTTCGAGATGGGAGTCAAGAGTAAAAGGTAATTACAAGGCGCAGCCTTGGAGGTAATGGGAGGAAGAGGAGGATGTTACGGACAAGAACATCAATAGTAGCGCCAGCAAGGTAAGAATCAAAGGTTGATTGATGGCGAAGTGACAGATTCCCAAACGGAAGTAGTCTGACCAGATAATTCACCTTCCTCCATGGCGACTCACAGAATATTCACTGTTGCCTCCCCTCAACTCACAATGTACTCGTTTTGCTGTTGGATACATACACGGGTGTATCCTTTCACGAAGGAAACTGTATTCTAAATACTCAGGTCGAGCTCTGACAAGCAACGTCTGGTGACTACACTTTTGGGAACTTCTGGGCCCTGTTGTCTGCCTGTGTGCTTCACTTGATCACAGGCATGGCGTTAGCTTGAATATCTCAGAGTTGCAAAACGAGCCAAGTCTAGACGTCCGGACGGGCACCGTCAACCATTCATGGGTAGGAGATAGTACCTGGCACTACTGAAACATTCGCTGTCGTGGCTGGTGCAACAACCTTTTATCCACCTTGCTCCGAGCTATTTTGGTCATTCAGCCGTCCATGGCGGCGGGACTCTCTTGCCCGCATTCCTCCTTTCCCTCTGACTATCGCCCAAACCACCTTTCCCTACGCTCTACTTCATTCATTCGCGATAGGGAACGTTGACGAAGAAGATGCGCAACACCCAAGCGGACCTGTCCCTCGTAAAGTTGTGCTCAACCCCAATGGACACTTCTATCCATGGACTGTGCGTATACCTACTATTTGTCGGCATCCGGGTGCTGGTTAAATGTATGACCGCCAGGACAAAAGCAAAGCTCGAACAATCGAAGCGATACGTCTATTATGATTTTACGGAATATGAGAGACCTTGACGTCTCTATAAGGTTCTATTTCCCAGCATCGAACCACATTACCCTCCTCCTGTCCTGGAACCTATTCCACGATCTAGACGAGTAAGTCCACAAACTCGCCCATGTACAGTTATCGCTAACTAAGAAAAAGCAAAGTCCACCAGTCGCGATTTGCCACCTGACACCTATACTCGTGGTCAAAGAAACTGAAAATCCACTACAAGACACCAAATCTTCCAGACCAGGTCCCCTCGGCACATAGAAGCTGAAAATATAAGTGAAGGCAATGAAAACACGTCTTTGCCCCTCTCCGGCTGTATTATTTCAAGGTTACGGAGAACATGGAACTTCTCGCGTCACTAACCATCCCAACTTTACCTCCCGAGGCACCAAGGCCAGCTACACATGAAGTTCATTCCTTGGAGATGACTGAAGAACTCGACAATGCTCTGTTAAATGTATGCATATACTCATATATCCTGTTCTACTCATCTCAGATATCTTCACATAGATCGAAGAAAACATTCCAAATGAAACCTCTCTTCCGTCCTTCAAAATAACAAGCTTCCCCGCGCATGGTTGTCCGGTGCTCTTGTGTTCCTGACCCCCCACACGTTGTATCACCAGATTGTGCTACTGCGATAACGGAGTAAATTCTGGAAAAATCACCTCCACCTCTAACTTCCAACATTCCCAGCGTCACCGACAGAAGGTCAAAATCCTCTTACCCCTAGTCGCACGCCTTCATCCTCTTTTGTCCTCAAAGTTGATGAGCATTAAGCTGCTGCGGTCTTGTCCCCTCGCATTTTATGGCCGTTCGCACTTGCAAATGTCGACGATGCAGGAGTAAACAGGCCGATATCAACAAAGAATGGCGGTGGAATATTACAACGAGGTGCTGCGACCCCAAAAGACTCAAGCCTGCGGTCCGGATAACAATATACATTTTCCTAGAACCAGTTCCTCTGAAGATCGCTTCATGTGGCCCCACCTGCTCCCTACCTTGACACCATACCCTTACCCTCTTTCCCAGCCGACGAAAATGCGGAACTTTTCGTTCCAGCGGCCTTATACTCTGAGACTTGTGGTCTAGGTTTGGCTGTCCCTCAGTTTGTCGGCGTCGCGGAACGTAAGCCCCTCCAGCCAAATTCTTTGCTAACCTTACCTCATGTTCCGGATGTTGCCATTGAATGTCAGGAGGTTCAAACCCTATATCAGGATCAAGCTCGTGTACCCTGTACAACTGACTCCAAGAGTGGTTTTAGCGGCAGCGAGCCATCGGAACCCACTTTGTAATTAGAGCATGCATCTCCTTCTGCACTGCTCATAACGCATCTTTCCGTTGGTATCCAAGTCTCCACCGTGGAGACGAAATCGACTTCGTTCAACCAGCAGCTGGTGACTTGAAGCTCAGTTCGGCCACTAATGACGCCGTACCTCCTTCCCCACACTCCACGAATTAACACGCTCAAACGTTGTTGTCCACTCAGGAGCCACCCCGAAAGCTAATTTGCAGAAGCTTACTCGAGTTATACCCGAGATTGGAACCTATGCTGATACCACAAATGCACGTTCAGTTCTATTGTGACGAAGGCACACTGACCGCCACTCCATAGACCGCGACACGGCACCCAAAACTGGCAAAAGAAGTTCTACTGACACTGTTGGCTTCCAGTCATTCTTCATCGGCCTACTCAAATGATTGAAGAACGAGGTCCTGGACACACCTCGGACCCGCCCAACTGAACGAAGGCGCCTGTTGAGGGCGATGCCGCCCCGGTTTTATCTAATCCGATATTGTCCTGTGAAGCCACTGGCCGCAGCCATGCTCCAAACATGCCCAACTGGGCCGTAACCCCGGCCTTAGAACTTGCTCGAGCGTCAAGATCCGGGGAGTCTCCACGAGAGCGGGTCCGTCGTCGACAAAGGAAAGGAAAGAAGATCCAGAGCAACAGCCCTCAACGCATCTCCAGATCCTCGAGGAAACCAAAGCCTGCGACGAGCGCAGCCATAGAGACGCTGGGATTCGAGGAATCCATCCAGCCCATGCCACCACTCCAACTTGTTCCTACCGAAGGACGACGGAAAGTAGCGGCCAACCGTCAAAAAGTCAGCAGCTGGGTCGTTGCTTCGGCGTCGGCTATGAAATCTCTGGAATCTGATCTTGAAGGCTATATTGCTATGCCTTCGTATAGCGCCTCTCTGATGGATTCCGTTTTGTGTTAGGAAGTTAGGGAGGGTGCAGATGAGCATACAAGCTTTGAGAAGGTACCCCTGTCTCCCGCTATCAAATAGCCAGGACTCTGGTTGTTAGTGAAGCAATGAAGAGGGGATTTAATGCCTAGATAACACTAGAGGTATGCGTTCCACGAAGTGGAGTAATTCTCAGGATTGATCCAACTCAGAACGGGCGACATTCACAGACCAATACACCCCGCCACGCTCCAATGACTTCGGCTGGTGGACATGTGGATGCTACATCATCACTACTCCAAGGTGATCGGAAGGTTGTTATCGATGAAGGTCAAAAACCTATAGCTCATCATCCAACCTCCGGCAGACAGAGGAGCGTAAGTATCGCGAGCAGCATTGGGTCCAACATATCACCGAGATCTGGGGTCTTTGACTCGAGTCGGCTCCTTCGATGTGCAACCCAAGGGATAGAATCTCGTTTTCGATCGGTTGCTGGTAACCACAACGGCACCTGTCAAACCCCGGCTCAAAGTCAAGATAAGGATCCATGAGTAACCGTGAACTGCCCCACTCAACCTCCTGAACCGGCCTTCCAGAAGCTACCACGGATGGACGGCACCACCCTTCTGCTCCCTGTACCGTCACTTGTCATGAGATCACCGTCACGCAAGGGCTTACCAAAGGCGCCGTCCCGAATGCGCGCTGAAAGGTCAATCCACTTCGTCAAATGCCCGAACTTGTTAAAGACACGGGAAGCGATGACAAACGCTTTATGTTCAGCCTTAAGTACCCGTGGCTTTCCGTTGTCAATAATAACGAAGATCAGAAGACACCACGGAGAACGCAAGAAGTTGCTTCACCCTGTAATGTGTGACTAGACGCTGGCACTGTGCTATTGCTATTGCCACCAATGTTTGGACAGGGAGGAAACATGAAGACCTTATGCTTGACGCCGACGAGGACCTTTGACCCGAGGGGGGAGTGTGTTCCGTCCCCGATCCGAGATGGTCAGATGTACGGTGAGGCTCAGGCTCCGACTTCAACACTGGCTGCTGCTGCCACTGCCACTGTCATTACCATTTGGTCACAGTTGAAAGGGACAATCCAAGTTTCAAGACTCGGTGCTTCCATGGCTAATACGGCCTCGGGGAATGCATATGCGCAGTCATTTGATTTTTCCGACGACGGCTTTATGATGAATCCATTTCAAGTTCGCCACCCGAAGCGACTGACGTCAACGGTACCACGCTGCCTGGAACCGCTGGGGGTGTTTGACTGATTTTCAAAATCCTATGGTGATCAATCACCGACCTCAATTGTATGCGAGTGGCGCCGCTACTACCGGTTTGAATTCTCTGCTGCTGTTTCAGGCTCATGATGCGACTGTCGCCATTGGGTTCTCTGGGTACTGTTCAGCAAGGGTTCTTTGATCCTCAGATTCAGTTTCATTCAGCTCCCCAACGGCAGCTAAACTAGCATATGGCGAATCTGACGATCACACAGGAAGGGTTGCAGAGGAGTATGGTTGATCTTGCGAGTTTGACATCTGGATATGGCAAGCAGGGGACATTTAATCCGGGCGTGACGACCAGCCAATTCAAGAGCCTGAATTTTCCGGCGTGGGCTGATAGGGCGAGTGATACCTCTTTTTGGGTGCGAAATGTAGACGTTGATTTCTCTCCAGGCGGCATCTCCTAGTCCTACGATGCCGTGCGAGACGAGAAGCTCCATGCAGTCACTAGCGTGTCCACAAGTGTCATCAATTATGGGGCAGAGGTCCAACCTTTCGCCACGTTTGCACGCCCCTGCGCAGTTCGCAGATCATAATATGTTTGAAGAATATTGTAGGCGACAAAGGCAGGAAGCAAGGATGGTCCATGAGAACACGCAACCAAAGTTGCCAGGGAGGATGACGTCATTAAAATGGTTGGGAAGGATACATGCTGGACACCTGATGTTTCGTTCATATTCTTCCATTCTTCACGCTGTAGAGTTTTTCTTTGTAGGGGTTGTATTCCTCGCGCGATACCTACGATCTTCCGGATTATTCATTTATGATGATATGTGTCAAGATATTATTTGATGTCAAGTTGATCGAACAAAATATGTAATGTCGCGCCGAGCGTCAAAACATCCAAAGGATGTACGAACAGAATAAATGGGAATGTGTGCGAATGGAAGGGCGTAGAGGTAGAGGGGTCCACTGGGAACGGATGATCCAGCTGGTGGAGTTACAATGCCAGGCGAGGCAGGTGAACCGGGTTACAACATATAAACAAGGTGTTGCGCACTAGGCGCAAGAGCGAAAAGATAGGGATTCGGGTAACGTCGCGTCACACTTGAACATTTTCGCTGCGAGAATACCTCAGTTGTGACAGCTGGAGGAAGGACGTGGGGGAAGACTCACACAAGCTCTCCGACAACATTTCCTGCAGGACTGTAGAGACATACGTACAAAGTGGCAGGACCCAAGGAGGGGTCAAAGATGCCGTTGCATCGGGCCATGGCGCATCCAAGCTCGGTTGTAGATTTCCAGATGACCTGAGTGAAGTGGTTATAGGTCGGCTTGAGTGGGTTGAATTGATCTATCAAAGTTGTACGTCAGTAATCAGGGTTTGTTGAGCGACAGAAAGAAACTAAAAATAGGGAGAAAAAGGGGCACCAGGAACGACCGTCCCTGCATTTAAACTATGCACGCTATCACAAACTAGGGGGTAAATTAACTACTCACCAGCATCTTGCACAAAGGTGGATACGGCAGCTTCGATGGGGAAATCACCAGTGGCAGCAACAATGTTCTCTCCATATGGCGTATCACTCAATACGCCGTTCGTGTGTTTAAAGTTGCACGCATCGGCCCATTGTTCGGCCATTTGTGCGAGAGAGACGGACCAGGTGAGGGGTTCGGCGTGATACTTTACACGGACGGCGTTGTGGGCTTGGAGAAAGGCGGAGATTTGGGAGGAGGAGCGGCGAAGGGTAGTGGGATCGCTGAGGTGGTGCGGGCCACGGTTGGAGATGATGTTGTGATGTGAGGAGGGTGCCCCGAATGCGCTGGCTGGGTGGAGGAGAGCGGCGAGGAGGACAAAGAAGGGAAAGGCGAGAAGTGAGATCATTTCTCTAGAGTTTCTTTGAAACCGGGTAGTGTGCGCAGGTATTGGCACTGTGAAGGAGCGACTGGAGGCTTGGTAGCCTGGATGTTTACACGAAGGTATGGAGGGGGAGGATGGTGGGAAGAGGAGGATAAAAAGTTGAATTGTAGTTTGCCTGGAACTTGTGAATTTCGCACATGATCAGGTCGGGTGTGCCCCATGTGGGTGTGGGTATTTGGAAGAACAGAGTTGAACGTTGAGAATTTGATCCTGCGGTATCCTTGGCAATACAACCGTCATCACGGGTTTTGTTCAGGAAAAGATGTCTCTTTACGATAGTGAACCTACTGCTTCAGCTGGTAAAGTTCTGTTCATCTACACCAGAATGAATTACGTTGAGTCGGTCGTTCAGAGAATTTCAGCAAATTCCTGAACAATTCCTGGCTTTTGAATTTCTGAGACCCGTAAATGCAAGCGAGTATGGGACCTGATTAACTTCGGCCCTTGGAATCAGCGACACAAGGAGTGATAGTAGTCACTTGGTCAAATCGATCGCGTTATGTCATTGTCATTATGTCATGGATGATTGCGGGACTATCATAAATAAATCTATCGAGCATAAGGCAGTCATTCCATTAACAAGGAAAGAGCCACAGAATGCACTCGGTAGGAAGTGGAGACACTTTAGAAAGGAGTATCATACATGAAGTTCGTAGCCTGAAGCTTGAAGTCTAGTCGTTTCTGCCCAAAACCTTAGTCATTCCGAAAGAAAGACAAGCTCATGAGGGCCTTTCTAGCTGACGCGAAGCAATTGCGAATAAAGGAGATTGGAGAAACAGACGAAGCTAGTTTAGATTGGACGTATTCCATAATCACGCTTGAAACTATCCAGCTCCTGCTCCTTAGTTTTGTATTGCTCAGCAAGACCATTGACTGCTTTGCGAATCTGCGTGCAATTGTAACGACCAGAAGAGCCTGTGAATATACGCAAACAACTCACCCCATCGCGATTAGTTTGCAGCGCAGGGACGACATCCTTTACAGTGCGCTCAACAAGTACACCGCCAATCAGGCGAAAGCACTTGCGGTCTGGCTCCTCTGCGAGTGCTTCATTCAGGGTATTGAGCACAAGGCTAGTGTTCACACATGGTTAATGGCAGGATATCGCCAGATGATATAGGTGCATACGTATGCTCGTCTGCCTCTTGCTCGAGCTCGCCTATTTTGCCTGCAAGAGCCTGGAGCTCATTTTGCATCCGGATGAAGTTCTGTTGGATCTCTGGCTAGACAAGCTCCATGAGAGTCAGAATTTTTCGCGATCATTAGGACTTACCCTGCGGTGTCAAGGATGGCGCCTTTGCTTTTGCCTTGGTGGATGATGAAGAAGCCATTAGATTTGGATGAGAGTTTGAGTTCCTCGTGACATGATTGGCCAGAGTAACCTGTCACGCGTGACCCTTGCCGCTCCGTTCCACTCAACTCCAACTCGTCGGCGCTGGTATCCTCGACGCTCCCCTCCATGTCTTTCGCACGAATTGTCGGGCTGCAGCCCCGCATCCTCGTGGCGGCTACCCGCCAGTCACCTACAACTACAACCATTCCTCGCCGCCTGTTATCTAGCTCTTCGTGCTCTCATGCCCAACACACCCAAGGCATGGGCCTTCAGAGCAATCTCAACGAGAGACATGGCCGCCACAACCACTCCCCAGGACCTCAATACGACGTTCAGGGTCTTGAAGTTAACCCATACAAGAACGGTCCGAGTGCAATTGACAAGGCTGTCCATATTTTCTTCTTTACTGAGATCATCCGAGGTATTCCGTTCGTCTCATGTAAACTTTTTCTTTTGCTGATTGAGCCTAGGAATGTGGATCGTATTGGAGAACTTCTTCCGTCCACCCTATACCATAATGTATCCATTCGAGAAGGGCCCTTTATCTCCTCGTTTCCGTGGCGAACATGCCTTGCGTCGTTACCCCAGCGGAGAGGAACGCTGCATTGGTTAGTCATCCGTTACATTACGTGGATAGTACCCTCACATGTATTCCTTATAGCTTGCAAGCTTTGCGAAGCCATTTGCCCCGCCCAGGCCATCACAATTGAGAGCGAAGTCCGTCAAGATGGATCGAGGAAGACAACTAAATACGGTTCGTCGTATATCCACCTCGAAGACATTACAGCGCCCTTAACATCTCCCGTAGACATTGACATGACCAAGTGCATCTACTGCGGCTTCTGCCAGGAGGCATGTCCTGTTGATGCTATTGTCGAAAGTGCGTTTCAGCCTATGGTTCTGACTCATAAATTTGCCAAATGACAATGCTTCCATTTTAGCACAAAATCAGGAATTCTCCACTGAAACCCGGGAGGAATTGCTGTACAACAAGGAGAAGCTCCTCGCGAATGGTGATAGGGCCGAGGCTGAAATAGCTGCAAATCTTCAATGTGAGCTTTGTTCCCATGAATCTATGTAACCATGCATCCATCTGACTGTCTTCATTTCCACAGCGGACCACGTGTATCGGTGATAATTGGTGTTCATGGAGGGACAATGTAGGCACCTTCCGTAGACCCTCGTTACACGTCCGGGTATAGAAGCTTTTTATCATATCTATTCCATTCTCATTTACGCCTTGAAAGCTTGAATCATATGCTATATAAATTAATTCTCTGGTACGTCTCAGAAATCCCTTGACACGAGCAACTTGAGATTTCAATACCTGCCCGAGCTTCATTTGATGTTATTTATACTCAAGCTTTCAAGTTTAACATCATTGATCAACTTCGCCCGACTAGGTGCTTTTTTAGATCCTCCAGATTCTCCTATTCAACTCGCGTTAGACTTTGCACCTACTGACGACCAACTTCCTGGATTGATATTTGCCACGTAAGTCCCATAATCTCTATGCTGCTAAGGTCGAAAGTGCTGACCGTTCAATCTTTTGGATTCCCTGGGAATCCTAAGATTCTCATTGATGAACATGATGATAAGTGCGCACATATGAAGCGATATGACTCGGATTTCTATAATGGAAGTCTGATTACAGTGTGGGTCTTTAATCGCTACCTGGATATTTTTCTTCGGATGACAGCTTTCAAGCAACACACAAGGCGATGCTCATTGTTTAGAAAGGGTCAGTAGAGCCCTGACTTCCGAGTCTTGGTTGACGTTGTATGCTCACACAGTGGCTGCCCCACAGCCGGGTATAAGGATTGTTTTCCACACCGGATCCTCATGCCGCTATTTCCCGTGTGGGGCTTCACCGATGCAAACTGACAGCAAAGAGAAGAACGCTCACATCTGTCATATGGGTCTCCACAGCCCAGCCTAGTCGTGGTCAAAACATGCCAGCCGGTCACCTTACAGATGCTGTCATTACTGTCAGCCGCAGCCACATTTGTTTCGCTGCTTCCCGCCTCTCAGAGCTCAACCGCCCAAGCCTGACTCATGCGAGAGTTCTTCTCCACAATGCATTCTTGGGTCAATAATAACACTATCCCTGCGGTCGGAACAATCCCGTATCAAGGTTCGTTTAAGAAGATCAGTCACAGCACTGCTTCTGCACATAACGGGTGAGGTTCCATAGACCCAAATTGCCGTATCTTGGAGCTGTTGAAGCAAATCTCGCATAACTAGCCTTTAATGGTCCCCTCGCCTCATGTTTTTGCGAGCTAGGAGCAATGGCCAATTACAAAGGACTCCAAGACTTTGGGAAAGCCGCCGACCATTCGCAATGTTCGCTCAACCTTGACAGAGTCACAATCACAACATCTTCCCACTGAGTGGTTTTATTACCGTACCAAGGCTGCATTTCATCATCCGGGGCCCCTATCCCTTGGATTATCGGCCGATTCACGTAGGGACCGTGATGTTGTGACAGACACTATGTCGAGAATTCTTAATCAAGACCGTGGGTCAGGCAAGACAGCGAATATAGCTCGGAGACATCGTGGTACATCGAGGGCGAGAGAATGAAGCGTCATTCTCGAAAACACATGAATGTTCGCGGGAGTCAGGTTGCCGAATTGGATGTCATTGCCAATAGTCAAGAACCTCCTGCTGTCGCCAACAGCCTTAGCTTCAGTAGCTACGGCGGAAATGACATTGGCGAACGCGAGCCGCGGATTCCGTGCACAGTTGATGTTATTATCTCAAGCTCGCAAAACCATCACAAAATACAAACTGGTTTGTTTTGCGTCTGGTTCGAAAGGATGGCGCTTTCTATCACGGATGACGTACAGTAAGCTGGATATACGACGGGGGACCTGTACGTCACGTTTGAACGCATGCGCCTTAATGGAGGTTCCCGCCCAGTGTTCGAGCACCTTGCGCGTGATTTTTCAGTGGGGCTTGAGAGTGTGAACACGCACTGGGATGGACAAGCAAGGATGTGGCAAGAGTGGAAGACTCCGATGAATGAGTGCGTTAATTGTGTTACTCGCGGTGACGCGGTCCCGACCCTGGCGTTGGCGTTGACATCTCCAATGGCAACTTATTCGGCTCCGTCATTGACTTCATTGTGTGTGTGACACGCTCATTTCCCTGACTTCATCGAAGTTACGTTGTTGGCTATCATGATCAGTCCTAATGCCACTCTGATTGAAGGACAATTACCTTAACTTTGTTCAGATGACAGAGGGGACGGTATGGCTGATAATCATTAGCATTCCAGTATGTCCCCTGATTACTGAGATATCCTCCTCCGTCTGCGTCGGTGAATAGCAATTGTATGTGTCGAGCAGCAAGTGATTCAATGGTTGCCTTCATGTACCTTGTGCCTATCGCGGTTAGTTGCCTGCATAGCTCCTCGCCTTATATATTCTGTATATGTACCCGACGCCTTACTCATCATTCTTAACAGCAACAGAGCCACAACAAAGGGTAGCCAAGGGATTTTGTCTTTCATTTTTTTGTCCACGTAACTACTGCACATGACGGGCATCGCAATCCTACGACTAGGAGAGCGGTTTCCAGGGCCCTATGGCCTGGTTAATCTCACAGGTAAGGGATAGATGAAACTTATGATATACAGATATCGTAATGTCATTATGGGTGTTTGTGGGTATGAATTGGTCTTGCCAGCCTTCCGATGCTGCGATCTGTTCCTTAATGCAGTGCAACCCAGATACCTATCAAACACCCTTGTTCGTCGTTTCAAAGCCCCCAAACAGTGCGGAGTGTCAAAGTTAAAGTTCGGGTTTGGTGATCCTCATGTCGGGAAGGGGTAAACCTGCTCTCCCGACAACGATGGAGCTGAGCAACAGTCGCTCCTTGGCATAGCTGATTGAACTCAATAGCGCTCGTTATATCACGTTTCAATTGGTCATGGAATAGACGCTCCAAGGTGGAATGACCAACCATCGAAGTTGTTCCGTCCGAAAGAACAAATATACTATTGATGGAGATAACGACGAACATAGCCGTGACTGCGAACCTGAGGAATACGACATGTCGTTAGACAATTCGAACATGTCAACGTCGTGATCCCACGTCTTATCATTGCCCCCTATGTGAATAGGAAAATCGGAGCCATGTTCATGGTCAGGGGTTCCGACCTGTTCTAGTCTTAGTGCTGATAACGACGAACATACTACCTGTAACTTGTACGTTAACAAAGAAGGGCTCCATTTGTCACACCGATGGTGGCTGATTGGGAAACTAGACTTTCACAACCAAAGTTCGAACTATCTTTCGCCAGCTCCACAACGCTGATCCACCATTCCAAGAAACGGGGAGCATATGCTCCATCATACGTCTGACCAGGTAGAAAACTGAACTAACTCCTCCATTCGGAGCGGCAGGCAACTTTCGCCGGTCTTCTGAAGTTTATTATTCGAGGTGCTCCAAACTCACAAGGCTCGTCGATCTTCGTCGCACAGTGGCCGTATAGTCTAATCCTGAGTATTGGCGGAGTTGGTCATATGGGGTGGCTTGGGTATGTACGTGATATTTTTGCGTCGGTAAGGAGGCGTAAGGTGGTTTGGGGCCGTCCCGACTCGGGCGTAGTGGAACTCGTGGATGATGTTGTACCACTAGACGACATTTTTCGACAAGGTCTTATGACACATATGTACCATACCCCTCCCGTGATGTTGCTGCATCACCGATCCGTTCGTGGCCCGTGATCAAGAATCTCAACTTCTAGTGCCTTTAAGGAACTTTGAAAGTCGCGACTGTAAGTTTGGGCTCGCGGGTACCTTGTATTGCAGAGGCACGTTGCGCAACATCGCGCCCAGCTACATACCAATACCACCATTGGAGCCTCGAGGCATCCGCAGCTATGGACTTCGCAAATTCACCAACCAGGAAAGTATGCGGTTCCGAGTTTAGCTCGACGGTTTATGCCATATAGAACGGGCTAGCATGAGGACTCCACAATATATGAAAACCTTGAATATGTACAACTTGCCAAGTCGAGTCCAGGGCGCACAGGTCTTAGTCGGGACCCCGATAAACGAGGAACTCCCAAACAGATAATACCTCCAAATACATGTCCGTTTTCAATGTCACAGCGGCCGCCAAAAACGCCAATCCTACCTCCCATATATGTACGGAGAGCCTGATGCTAGAGGTAATCCCGAACAAGAGGGGTCAAGTGACGTTGTATCCCTTCCCTTTACGGCACACGACCAACTTGGGCACGATCCCGGACCAAACAACATTGAGCTCAGATTCTTACACGGCGTAACGGTGTTCTAACAAGTGACAACTGGTAATCATGGGACGATTTGACACGACGCTCGTGCTTCTAGATACATATCCAGCCCATTTAATAATCGAGTGTGACTTCCATGACTTATTTCCGAGATTCAGTGATTGCAGCTACGAGATCCATCACGAGTCCCATCCCACCAATGCTGGTTCTTGAATACCACGGACACCCGAGTCCCATCTTTCAAGTTTCAATGTCCTTTTTTAGTCATGGGCACTACGCTTTCACTCGTCCTGATACTTGCAATAGCATTCAGCTATAACGCAGAAGGCTTCTTAGTGACCGGTGGCTGGCGTACGTGTCATGTATATGTGGCGCCTAATGGCAGCTGTTCGAAGCCGCTGTCGTTAGTTCCAAGTACCCTGCTATTGACAATACTCCGAGGAAGTATGCATAGGATGCCATTGTTGAAATATACTGCGCCTGGCGACGCACCTCTTAACCGAACAATACATTAATATACCTTACCTCACACGAGAAATCCGAGTCCAGAACCAACCCAAGCGAGCGTTGTGTATTCTGGTAGGTCAATACAGGTACTTCTAGTACGGTCGAAAGGAGTGTGAAAATTCGTGGAGCCGGTTACCTACTTACATAGCAACAAACACTGTATCATATACATGGCCTGGGAGGAGCCAAGAGGTACAGGATGAGCATCAGAAAAGGGTAAAGAACACAGGGATACAGGTACGCAGTGTTGCACATGTATATGATAACGATTCCAGGGCGTTAATCCGTAATGAAGCGGATTAAAGATGACTTGCAGAAAGGGTGCAAGAGGAAACTTCGAGATGGGAACGGATAACAAGAAGGGAATAGCAAAGGCTGGGAAGGGTCAGAGGAAGGACGACAGTATGGCTCGGCAACCCAAGGGAAAAAGTCGAACGTACGAAAGCACCTTGGCTGAGAAAAGAAGCGAGCAAGGCGGGATTTGGGAGTATAATTTGAATGGAAGCATGCGCTCAACCTCCCAAACAAAGGAGGCGGAAGTCGGCACTCAAAAAAAGGAAGATAGACCAAGAACCAGAAGCGGGATCAAAGGAGTAAAGGAAATTTCGAGGAAAAGGGAATAGACACAGAAGAGAGTTACGGCACCAAAATAGACCAAAGGCAAGACGTGAAACCGAGAAAACCGAGAGACTAAGGTAGTCACAGCTAAAGGACAAAAATAAGTCGCGAGCCCGATGGTCCGAGTTTCAACTAGCAAGTTTTCTATGTACATGAATGACCAAAAACGAAAATAATAATCGTCGTCACAGATACCAACAGAAACATCAGAACATTCAGCGAAGAGTACTGGATCATCTGGGTATCCAATACGACCCAACACGTAAAAGTACCCAAGCACCAAAAAGTACATCTCCGCTGGAGGAGCAAAAAATAGGTAACAGTGAACCCACAACTCGAACTCGCGCACAAATTTGTAGGAAAACAAGGAGAAAAAAACACACAGATAGACACAACACTACACACTTGTCATTCCGTCACACTTGAAACGCTTCCGATCCGCCCGAAACATCCAAGAACCCATAAGGAGTTTATGGGGTAGCCGTTCGACCCTCCTGCTGGTCTTGTGGTCCACTGACAGTGGTAGTAGGTGGAGGTGGCACCGATCCTTCGCGATTATCAATGTTCCGGTGGTGAGGATGTTCACGCTGATAGCGTTTTGACGAGCCCCTATCTCTATCTTCAGCCTGCAACCCACCACCTGACCCTGCCGCAGCTCCCGCAAAGCCTGGTCCTGGAGTGTCTCGCCGAGATCCAGTGTCAACTCCTCCGCTACCGACGTCATTCTCGTCCATCTCCATTTCATTTCTGCTTCTCTTCCTTGACGTTTCAATCCGGCTCGGTGTTTGTGCCCGTTCCGACATTGCAGCAGCATGAGAAATTCCAGATCCCGGCGGAGGAGGTGCGGAAGTATAGTTGTTACCGCCACCGCTGCCAATAGCAGCACTCCCGCTCGTTCCGTTGTTCGTTCCAGAGGCAGCGGCAACGGATGAAGATGGGTGAGGGGGGGCACTTGTAGGATCACGGGATTGCGATCTCACATCATCATGCCCGACAAACTCCATGTCCTCATTGTTAGCTTGACTGACAGGTCGAAGCCTATACGAAGGTCTATTACGATCTTGGTGTTCATAAAACTGTGTGCGTGAATCAGGCGGTGAAGGTTCTTCTCCAGCACCATTCCCGGACCCAGAACCCGAACCGGGAGTATCGGAACGGGAGGCATGGACTGATGGGTAGGGGTTTCCTTCGTGGTAATAGACCTGCTCTTCTCTAAGCCGGGGAGGTAGGCTTTGGGCATGGTGAGGGTGGTGAGAGTGAGGGTGTTCTGAATACTCTGAGGAGGGTGGTGGACGGCGATGGGCGGCGTGAGGCGAGTGAATGTTGGGATTGATGTCTCGACCACTACTCGGTTCGCGTCCTCTGGTTTCGCGTTCCCAATCTCCGCGACTGTCCCGTTCTCGTCCTTTCTCCCTTTCCAGTTCGTATTGACGTGGAATGGATTCTTCCCGATTGATATACGTGCCAGGGCCCAATCGCTGGTGAGCATGAACCCTACTGGACGACATACGCGTGTCGGCGGAATGTAAGGGCGGAGAAACCTGGGACGGGTGCCTCGGGTGTTGCAGGTGTGGTTCATTATGTGCGTGGGGATATTCATTACCCTCTATCCGCCTGGGCGGTCTATCTCGATCCGAGGGTGGCGGCGGGCTGTGAAGAACGCGTTGTACCGGCGGCAACGGCTCGGAGTACTGTTGACCCGGAATACCAGGATAGTTTTGGGGAGGAGGTTGGTGGGGACGCGATGACTGAGATCTACCCCGGTCATGTGAAGAAGATGAATTGAGGTGTGCATGATGCATTGAAGGGCTACCAGGGTGAGGAAGTGAGTGGCTTCGGCCGGCACCATCGTATTGTCCAACTTGTCCAACTGGAGGCAAGTGAGGTAGCGGGTGAAGATGGCGTAAGGTGTCATGACCGGCCGAATTGCGTCTGGGAGACTGGACAGATGTCATATGGGGAGAAGGAACCACGTTGCTGCCCAATGGTGGTGGTTCCATCGGGGGTACTGGAGGTCGGTTGGGATCTGACCCAGGAGGTCTGGGATTTCCATGCTGACGGAGGTAGTCTACAGGTGGGGGATCCGAGTCCATGGGCATTGGACGATCTCTTGCATCTCTATTCTGATGAGATCCGGAATAAGAGCGAGAGGATTGCTGGTGTGGAGGCAGAGAGGGAGCCTGGGGAACCTGGTTGAGTGGGTGACGATCGTGTGGGTCTGTCGGGGACGAAGTAGCGGCAAGACGTTCGTACAGGATACTGTTAAAGGGTGAGGAAGATTGAAGGGAAAAAAAAATGGAAGAGAAAAACGCACGCGCGCTCTAGTTTCATCCGCTGAAGACTCCGCTTGGCCTGGAGGATCTTGAAATGGAGTTTGTCATTTTCCTGGAGAAGAAGTAAGGAAGGTGTAGTTGTGACGAAAAAGTCAAGTGAACTGACCCCTTCGATCTCTTTTACTTTTCGTTTGAGGTCCTTGTACTTTGCCTGGTACTTGACATCTTCGGCGCCTGCAGCGATGCCGATGGAGTGAGCTGGGCGTGAGCGCCTAGCAGAGGGAGCAGAAGGCCCGTGTTGGGTATTTTGAGGGGCAGAGTGAGAGGGCCCGGGGGAGGGATGGCGGGACATGATGAGGTACGGAGGGACAGCTGGCAGTCTTGTTGGAGGCTATCGGCTGTTGTATTTCTCGCAGGCAAGAGTTACAAACACCTTGTCAATATCCTTCACCTAATTTGGTAACTCCTCCTCCCTCGACTCCTTCAGGGTCTCCTTGATACAATTTTCCCCGCCTCATCCTTCTCGTTCCCCCCGTATTCTATTTTCTTCTCAAGGAATCATACGAATAACCATGCCATGCTCCCAGAGTTCCTCCGCCTCGAGGAAATGTAAGCAGAGACCAGGTGCACTCTTGGGCCTAGCAAACGCCCAAAATCCGGATAGCTATCAACCCTTCCATCCGTTGTGTCGCTTTTCACGCAGCCCATAAATTGTAATCATTGCATCTGTTTGGTTGTCTATTTCTACTTTTCCCACCTTCAATTGTCACGTGACATATTTCTTGGCTGGCGAGCTCGTCGCCATCAACACCCTTCAATTCGTTCCTCTTCCACCCGTCTCCAATACCAATTCTTTCAGTCCTACACAAGTTTGTCCACGTAACATGATTGTTTACTGGTCGTCTTTGACTAATCTTGCGTGTTTTCAGTGTCGGCACCGTACAGGCAGTACGCAACCGTGTTTCTTTTCAACAGACTCAAGTTCTGAACTACGGCGCAGAGACATGCCCCCTCCCGGGGGATTCGAAACCGTCAAGTACAAACGTAACTTGCCACTCCGGGGACCAGGGGGTCTCGCCATCCTCGGCGGTGTCACGGCGATATGTGCCTATGGCTTCTATCGGGTTGGGAAGGGAAACCTCGAGAAAAGGTAAGATTTCCCTATTCAAATTGCGGCGCCCAAATTGGTCCAGAAAGTTCCCAGGTCAGCTGGACGTGGAACGTGTCATGTTGTGGCCCGCTCATCGCCAAACGTGGCCTGATTGGATCCGGCCGCTGTCTTGGGCCAATTATCTCGAATTGGCCTCCGGACCGCGGGCTTCTTTGGAATATGAACTGACTTGGGTTGTTTTATTTTCTGTTCTTCTATTGAAGGGAACTGCAGCGCGAGAAGGTCTGGTCAAGGATACACCTGGTTCCGCTGTTGATGGCGGAGGGTGATCGTGATGCGTACCGTCGTGAGCAGGCGGCACTCGCCAGGGAACGGGAGATTATGAAAGATGTGCCAGGCTGGGAGGTGCGTGAACGTATTCACAGATCTCATGACGAGATACTCATGGATGATGTGATGTTATTATTAACGACCACTACCCGATTTATTCCTTCCAATAACCTTTTTTTTTTTTAAATCTCAATCGCGATCTCTCGGAAGCAGGCAGGAAAGAGTGTCTACAACAGCACAAGATATCGGTCTCCGGAAATCGTTTTCCTGTGATAGTAGGTTACCCATGTACAGCGTTTCTTTTTACCATAGAAGTAGGAGAAATATGGACAAAGGATAATAGCAGAATCTGAAAAACAATGGGATCCAGCACTCCGGGTCGTTGTTCCCCCATTAGGACCGGATTTAGGGCAGGTCACACTGGAATCCTGGCTGTGGGTTGATATCCGAGGAACCCAAACCACCGACTGAGATTCCTCATTGTCGTCCAGATTCTATTGCTACAAGTTCTCTTCCATCTCCATCACCGACCCCGACACACAAGCTTTTCGCCCCCGATCTCGTGTATTACGATCGCTTAGCGGTGTCTTGTGCTGTTGGGACTGCGCACCGGATACAGAGTCCAAAAACGCGTGCATCGTCGGGAGCAAGAATAAGAACCCCTGATAAGGAAGCCTGCGAATCTCGTTGAAACGGTAAACCCCTTTTCGACCAGTGCTTTGAGTCACGCAGTATACGCGAATGGCAATAATTAGAAGCCGTTTTACTGTGACCCAAATCCCTTTTAAACTCGATCATCTGCAACTGGGCTTATCACGACTTGTTACCCTCACCCGGTATTCACCTTCGTCTCTTCCTCATTCCCTTAAGTACCATCCACCCCCCCTCCTTTCCCTCCATCTCCCAATGACACCCGCTATCTCTCGACGACCCTTCTCCCCAGAAACCATCCAATCCGACCTCACCATGAAGGATGCTACTCCCTTCCTCAACTTTGACGACTCTCGCACCTACTCTGAATCAGATCAGATGATCTTTGGTCCTCTCGACTTTGAAGATGTCAATGGACTTCACTCCAGCCCGATCCCATACCAATGGGACTCATTCGACGTCGACACCGACGTTAAGCCTCATCTGAGCTTCCCTGCGCTTTCCACCATGCCTACGGCTGATTACGCCCAAGCTCAGCTATCGCCTACAGGCAGTTACTATGACTCTGTAGGCCTCCCCTATACCTCGGAGGACCTCGCAAGTTCTCCCACCAATGATACCTCTCCTTATCTTGCCAGTTGGCTCAATGATCCCGAGATCGCGGCCTTACCGCCGCCCTCCTCACCGATCAACATTCCCTCATCCCTTGACAGTCAACAATCGTCGTCGTTCATCCCTTTCACAGACCATTCTCATTTCCCATCGGATAACGCCTTCTCTCCAATGTCATCCAGTGACATTGCCCTGCACCAACCCCCACGATCCATCTCCCCCTCCCCCTCATTCGAGGAGGCTCGTCGTACCCGTCCAAGGGTTCAGTCGATCAACCCAACCGCAACTTCTGTTCATGCTCCTTCCTGGGCCACTCAGCTTTGGGATTCTCCCAGTACTCTCCGTTCTCCCACATTGGCTCGTCCCTCAGTCCGGCACTCTCCATTCACCGATACTACTCTCCGCCCCCGTATTCCCCTCAGGAGAGGATCTCTCTCGCCAGGACAGATTTTCCAGTCGTCTAGCGCACCAGCTTTCAGTGAGCCTCGGGCTCCGAGCATGACTCGGTCTTACAGCCGTCGTGCTGAGTCAACGGGCCTTACTGAGGACCGTGATGCCACCGTGCGACGCAAGAAGAAGACAGAAGATGCGCCCGTCTCTGAGAAAGGAAATGACCCTCGTCAGTTTTTCCGCAGTTTCCAGAAATGAATTTAGATCGCTTATGAGATTCGCTTTTGGTACAGCCTTGAAGTCTGTTTTGAAGCCGCCGAAATTGGCACCTTCGGCTTGGCAGCTTTACTTTACGGACTGGATTCAACGGCAGCAGGCCTCGGGAACCCGAAAGCTTAACGTTGCACAAGCCGCAAAGGAAGCTGGTCAAGAGTACGCGTCTCTCACCCCGGAAGAGAAGGAGGTAAGCAGATATGACGTCAGAATTTTGCTCATTCTCATATTCTCTTTCAATTGCTCCTGTTAGCCCTATAAACGGCGCTCGCAGGCCGCGAAGGAAGCTAGGGAGCGAGAACTCAATGCCTATATGCGTACACTCACTCCAGAGGACATCAAACGTGAGAACGCGTATCGTGCGGCGCAGCGCAAGGCTGGCAAGTCTCGGAAGAGCAATATCAAGGATCCCAATGCCCCGAAGAAGCCTCTTAGTGCTTACTTTATGTTTTTGCAAAGGATCCGCGCAAATCCCAAATTGGTGCAGGAGATATTTGGGGACGAGACGGAGACAACCAAACAGAGCGTTTTGGCTGCTGCGAAGTGGAGATCCATGACGGACGCCGAGCGACAGGTATGTGGCTCGCTTTGCTTGTGTTTATTTCTATCTGTATGCGGTGGCTGATGAGCTGTTTTGTTTTTGTCCTAATCCCTTTGCCCGCCTCTGTGTGCTTCTTTTGTTCATTGTTCCCCTGTTTTGTGAATCTAGCCCTTTTTGGCGCAGGCCGAACAGGAGAAAATGGAATACGAAGCTGCGAGAAGGTTGTATGAGGAAGGTACTCCCGCCTATGGAACAAGCATCAACTTCAGTATTCTGCCGAACAGCCCTGCCTTTCCGAACATCAAGATGGAGTCGTCGGAGAGCGAGAGCGACTTCAGCACGGACGACGGGGATCGGTCTGTCCGCTCCTGATTTCCCTCCGCCCATTTTTTCTCATGCTCGGGCTAAGCTCTCTCTTTTGATACCCGTCTGTTTCGCTTGATGACACGACCAAATGCTTCACGACCGTCACGATTTTCTGATCCTGCTTTGTTTTTCCTGTTGTTGTCGCAGGTGGAAGCTCTGCCGGCTTCTATAATATCTATCATCTGGTTTTTGTCTCATGACGTTTCTGGTCCGTTAATTGCATGATACCACCACTCTATCCTTTTCCAAATCTCTCGACTTTCAGCTTCGACCTTTGATTTCGTTATGTTTTTCTCGGGTCATCGCCTTATGGTGCCCCTTGCTATTCTGTCTCCTTCGCTCTTCGACTTTTTCGATATCGCCAAAGCGGCATCATTCCGACAACGAACGTTTTGACTCGAATTGTATCCTGTCTATGCTGTGTATTTCTAGTACCGTACGTTGATCCTTTCTCATCCAGTATGTCATGCGTCGCGAGAATAGCTCGCGACTGGTGGTGACCGGGTAGCAATATATCACACTGCTCACCGCGTATTACGATATGGCTTCCATTTCTCCGATATGATACCATCTGATTTTTTTTGTACAAGTACATACGCGGCTTACGGCTGGAAAATAGGTAGTTGTAAGTAGTCATTGGTGTGGCTACGTGCCTACCTTGGTTGCTCGTTAATTCTGTTCTGGACTTGAGCGGCGGCGGACGTATGGACCTTTGTATAATTCGTGTATCACCTCTGACTTTTTGTAGTGTACCTTCGTAGTATATATATACAAATGATATTTGGACTTTTTCAATTACCTGTCTCTGTTGTTTCGTTTTTGGGGTCGACGTTCGGACATCGGAGTCGAGACATTGTTGATTGACGGGTGTCTATTTTAGTTTAAACATTGTCACTCGTGCCATGGTCATGCGGTATAAGGACATATGTCACTCCAAGACTATCTTGTGTACGCTTCATCTTCGGCTAAGAAGAAACGCATGCATATCGATTGTTATGGACTTTGTTAGGACCGAGTCGGATCGAGAGTGCCAGTATAGTATGACGACTATGAATTGGCATGCATGTGAGACGTCATAGCGACTATGACGGCATAGCCACCGATTGGTTGACAGACATGTGCTCGGTGTGCATGATGATGATGGTCTTAAGGCTGTTTTTAGCAGCCATGTGAGAGCGAAGTCAGAAGGACTCATTATCGTGTTGTCAGTGGGTAACATCGGGTCGAATAGGCGTACAATCAACGCTCGGGCGCGACATATCGATGGACAAGTTATGCAGTGACAGATCTGATCTCCAACTGCTCGTAAGCGCGTGGTTTAGGTTACGAGCATTACTTATGGCCGCTAGACAAAGTTGGATATCATCGTGCTTGGGACTGGGGTACGGATGTGGAGAACCATCTTTTGATGGGGATCTCCGTCTTCGAGGAATTCTTCCCCCTGAATGGTGATGACGGTGAGTCAGTGGCGGATGCGATGGGATGCGAGGTGATCGTCGAAGAGAGTTGGGTTTGTGGCGGATTGTGGGTCCCAGGATGGGACGAAGGTAGTATGTTAGCTTTGGTTGTGCGAAGTCGGTTAGGGAGGGAATATGAAACGTTGTTGTCAGGCGGAACCGCCCTTCAGAACCGGGGAGGGATTTATCGACCCTCTCTTGGTTTGGAGAGGATGTCAGAACGGAGAGATTTACTCACCTCTGGGATGTAACCAAACCTAAGAAAGTTAAGTAGTTAATTTCCGCTCTAGCGTCGGGGCCGTATGTGTGATGATAATAAAGGGAAAGAAGGCGCGCAGGAATCAAAAGAGGAAAAGGCTGCCGTGAGGCAACTCTGATTTAGATTCCTCTCAGGAATCTCGTTGATGCCACGCGCGGAATTCAAATTGGGTCCCATTGGGCCGTATACACCTCGTGGGACTTGGCATTGGCTCGGAGGTTGCGGGGTTTAAGGAACGGGATGGTCTCTGATGATCGGAAGCACAAACGAGATTAGAGATTGCTTACTTGGAGTAGAATCCCTTCGCGTGGATTTGAGAGTGGCAATGTATTTTGATCCACTTTGAGTCTTGATGCGGGGGTGGAGTAGGATATGTTTGGTTGGCATTGGCGCTGTCCGCGGCGGGGTCTGGATTGGACGCGGTATTGCTTCCGTTCACGTTGGAGTTTGCTATTGCGGCAGACGGAGATAGCAAAGCAGTGGTGCCACTGGCATGAGCCTTCACCCAGATGTGTAATGCCTCTACAAGTTTGCGGCCGAACCCATATTTGCGATAGTCTTTGAGCACAGCAAGACGCGTTAATTTATAAGTATCTATTGTTCCTGGCACCAGGTATCCGCGGATCGTGCCGATAGGCTTGAGGGAGGGCGTGAGTCGGAGAAGGAAGTGCGTTGAAATGTCTTCTTTGCTGTAAATAGCGACGAAAGTCAGGAAAAGGCCGGAAAGATAAAGTGTATCGGTAGCACTAGCTCGTCAAATTCCACGTCAAGCGGAAACTTTTGTTCGTGATGGAATACTTCCACTCTCTACAGGCTCGTCAGACGTGCCTGCACTTGGATACAGAATAAAAGGAGGGCTGACCACATCGAAACATTGCTGTCGTTCGTTCTTCGAGCTGGCAATGATGATTTCGTGTGACGGGATGTTGAATTCCCTTGGATCGGCAGCCATAGATGATCTGTAGGTCAATTGAATTTGGAGCTTTCTAGACAAACGACGATCACTCACTGATCTTGCAGGCCCTGCAATGAGGCGATCACGTGGTCGGTAGGCTGACCTAATTTGCTCACAAACTTTTCGGTCGTTTCTGGTTTTGCAAACCCCATACGAATACGGTTCACGCTTCCGCCTTTTCCACCATACTGTAATTGCTGAAGGGTACCCTCCATATAAGTCCAGTGGTCATATCTGTTGCTCATTGCGTTCCTAGGAACTACTTTCCGGGACCTCGTCATCCCAGACGAGTCTCATGGTTGAACCATTTGCGGCGGTCGTACGAAACTCCTTGTTTCCGGTTCGGTCTGCACTCCACAGCACTTCTTCTGCTTTGGCATGCGCTGCCAAAGTGATGCATTACCAGCAGCACCATTCGTTTTTCTCGTCCAACTTTTTCGGGCCATTGCCCCGCCGGACGAAGGGCAAGGAGAGGGAGAAGGAAGTACCGCGTTTACATCGCGTCTTGCAGTGCAAGGAATGGTCCTGCTGTCCTCCGAGACATTTCCTTTGGTGCCCAGGTGTGTGGCCTAAGTATTGTATCTTCCCTGTGAAATTGACCTTGAAGTAGACCATGGCTTGCCGTTTATGCTTCAGGAATTGCTACCGGCTCGGGAATGCCCCGTCCCCCGATTTCAGAGCTCACGGTCTCAGCTCGCCCACCGTCATGGAAAGCACCGAACCCGAGCCTCATTGGGTACACAACGAAGACATGCGTCTCATGCCACGCGATCAACGCCTACGTCTTCAAACCAAGACCAGCCTGAAGCATCGACCTCTGCTTCGCCAAGCGCAAAGCGGTATGATGCAAAACATCGTATCAACCTGCTGGCTCAGGCACCTCTGGACGAGTTCGACCTGGACTCTGCTTGGGAAGCTTTCGATTCAGTCTCTATGGATCCGGTATGCTTGTCTGACCTGAACAAGGATACACTCCTTCAGTTTTCGCATAATTTCTGTGACAAAATCGAGGCATTCTATGATAGCGAGAGCAACTTTGGACACCTCAAGAAATGGAGGGACTGTTTTCGGATCCTAGTTGAACGGCTACAGGAGGGGATTTCTTCTTCATTGACGTCCCAACAATTAAACACACTCCAAAGCCTAGCTGCGCGTTCTCGAGCATTGCATGACCAGGCGGAGGCTGCCATAGAAATCTTGGAGGGCATCCGTAGAACGCGGCGAGAAGAGCGGAAGTGGCTCGAGCGTCACGATCCTGAGATTGTCAGCACTTACCACTCTATATGCGCGTCGATATTCTATTACAAAGACGCTGTCCATGTTGTCGATTTCCTCGATCAGCATTTCTTCTACGAATACTTCCGGCCTCCTTGGTGCTTTTTCTATCGGGACTCTAAGACTCCGTTGTCCATCCGAAACAGACATTCCCGACTCCTGTTCATCCTTAGCACCATCCGAAATCCTACATCCCTCTTTCGTCGGGACCGTGGTCGGTACTGGAATGCCATTGGAGAAATATTGATCTTGGCATATTGCGAGCACAAGCTCCCCCAACTTGCCTACCGGGTTTATGAGGCGATGGAACGATCCGAGGCACCCATGAACAGTCTACTGAAGCTTCGCCTAGTTCGTGCCCTCGCTCGCGGCAAACACTTTGATCTCGCATGCCGAGTATTTGACGCCGTTCGTCCCACTGCTCCGGAGTACATCCCCACAGGCATCCATCTCTTCGCACTACAGGGCGACACGGAGGGCGTGTATGCATATTATCGCGACAAAAAGAGTAACCCGAACCATCACAACAACATGGTGATGACGCTTTTCAGTTGGGCCATCCAGGGAAGGACCACCAAGGTCCGAAGCGTGTTCGACAAACTATATCCGAAGGATTCGGAAGGGCGGTACCAGAACTTCAAGCCAAATGTCATGGATTATGGTGTCGCCATCTTTGCTCATGCACGACGCTCGGATCCCAAGGGCATTGAATACTGGCTAAAGCGGATGTCTGAAGATAATATCGAACCCAATCTCTACGTATACAGCTCTATTATCCAGAGTTATCTGCAAAGCGGCAATTTACGAGCTGTTGCGGACGTTTTGGATCAGGCGCGTAGCAGTGGACTTGTACCCAATGCTGTGGTGTACACGAACATCATTACGGCGCTGGGCAGGCACCATAAGCCTAGTACTGCTGAGGGCATCTTCAAGCGTGCTCTGCGGGAAGGTGTCCAACCGGATCCTACGATGGTCGGTGCCTTGATGAATTGCTATGTGGAAGCAGGTGCATGGGAAGAGGTAGTGGAGTTATTCAGATCGTTAGAGTCAAACACCAAGAGTCCGTTGCAGCTCACTATCGAGATCTACAACATGGTCCTGAAGGCGTATGTCCTCATGGGTGCGCCTTTCCGCGTCGTTGCATTGCTATTTGAGAAGTTGGACAATGATCCAAGAGTCTCTCCTACTAACATCACATTCGCCCTGCTCCTCCAATCTGCATGCGACACGGGATATATGCACGCGGCGATGGAGATCTTCAGGGAGATGGATCGAAGGGCGAAGAAGGGGGCAAAGAGTTTGATCAACCCATACGTCTTCACAATCCTCATGTCCGGATTTCTGAAGAAGGGAAATAAGGATCAGGCGATGGCGGTCTACGAACAAATGCTCAACCGGGGTATCCAGCCTACATCCATTACATTCAACACGGTGCTAAGCTATTACTCCAACGAACGGTCTGGGGACAGCCTACGTGTCGCGTACGAATTTATGACACGTGTTGCCAAGATAGAGAAAGACGCCTCAATCATGATGGAGGAGAACGCGAAGCAGTCGCCTCTTCAAACTGTGTACGAACCTGTTTTGCGTGGATATGCGGCGAGTGGGAACGTGGAAGGGTTCGAGAGGGTGTTAGATGAGTTGTTGGACGCAGGCGGACAGTTGAGCATTCCTGTCTTGACTGCCCTTCTAATGCTTTACCGGCAGAAGGAACGCCTTGACTCGGCGAGGAAAGTCTGGGATCATATATTCGAGCTGGGCCAGGAAGCACTACAAGCCGCGAGTTTCGCGGTGGAAGGCCAGGAAGACTCGACCCCACACACGGACATGCTCTGTATACCCCTCACCACATACCTGGATATGCTTTCTGCCGCAGGCAAACACGACGAAGTTCTCCAAGTCTGGCGGGAGTACCAACAACAGGGGTTTAGCTTTAACTTCTTCAACTGGAACCGATTGGGAACATACCTTATCCGCGCAGGGGAGTATGAACGCGCGTTTGAGGTGTTGGATCGCATCATCATTCCTTACATCCGACTCGTTATCGACCAGTCTTCACACAATCCCACCAAGTCGTCTTCCTCTGTCGAGAATATCAAGACGAAAGAGGGTGAATTCAAATCGCCACTCGACATTCTTAACAAGACCAACCTTTCCTTCCTCAAAATCGCCGTCGTCCCCAACCGTCCACTACGTAGCTCTACACGTTCCAAAGTCATTCAACGTCGGACAAGCTTTGACCCTGACGATACAGCTACTACATCCGTCGCCCTTGCGAACGTCTCCGCTTCTTCCCCTGCCTCTCATCTCCCATCCTCACCCTCTCACTCTTCGATACCTGAATTCGTTCGTCCCCTCAGGGTGCTTGCACAATCCCGCAGTGGTGGTGGTGTGCCAAAGCCGCATTATACACTCTTACAGTACCTGCTTATTGGTTATCAGCGACTTCGTGCAGGGCAACCTGCGACGCAAAGCGTTGATCCTGGCAGCGTGGATGACCTGTATTACGAGGATTATTTGCCAGAGCAGCACGTAAGGGCACGCCAACAGCTAGAGCACATCCATCGGGAGTTCCCTGATGCAGTGCGGGCGGTATTGGACTTCCAGATGCAGGAGCGGAATCGG
Source organism: Podaxis rugospora (assembly GCA_018524415.1). Taxonomy (NCBI): domain Eukaryota; kingdom Fungi; phylum Basidiomycota; class Agaricomycetes; order Agaricales; family Agaricaceae; genus Podaxis; species Podaxis rugospora. The sequence continues at coordinate 63,432 of JAEUWL010000441.1, forward strand.
TTGGGCGAGAATTATGAGAAGATGTATATCTGGGGTTAAGGAGCGATTGATGAAAGCAGCTTTATGGCCAGACGCTTGAATTACACCACGGACGATACAATCAATATACACACAACGTAATGGGATGTACATGGTACACACAATACAAGCACGACACGACACAGCATAACAGGACGAAGATAAGCGGGTAGTGCATCAGAATAACCCAGACCGCAGAAGTAGAGAAGAGGATACAGCCCATCACGTCACGCACCCCCTCCAACACCCCCCTCTCCCCTCTATCTGTCTATAAATCTCCTTTCTCCTTCACTCAGCCTCCTCCGAATCCTCTTCTTCTTCCGCGGATGACGAATCGCGTCGACGGCGTTTCGCAGGTCCATGTCGGTTGCGCTGTGGCAAAAAAAGAAAAACACCGTGTATCAGTCAGAGAAACACTCCCATTGGGCTTTCGTTCAGTTTTCTGGTGTAAAAATAGTCTAGTCTTCCGTGACCTCGGGAAGGGTACAGAGAGGGTGTTCTTTTGACGTAGAGATGACATATGGGATGGCAAGGGTTTGTGGATGATAGAAGAATGGAAGCCGAGGGGAAAGAGGGAAGGGAAGAAGGTTTGGGGGGTTTTTGCACTCACCAGCGGAATTTTCTGTCCTTGGTTGCCAAACGCGATCGAGAGTGCTGTCGTATCTGGTTATGTAGGCGCGGTTGTTATAGATCATCGATGGGGTTTGCGGGAGGAAAAGGAGAAAAGGTGGTCAGTTATTTAGTAGTCAATTAATAGTCATTCATTCATTCATAATCAAGTTGTGATAGTTTCATGAAAAGGTGTTGAGAGGTGATAAGGAAAGATGATTGAGGATAAGCTCGAGGTTAGAATCCTTACCTGGTACACCGGGGAACCGCTTTGCAGAGAACACTGTGAAAGGCTCTGTGAAGGTTTGCGCGAGTACGGGAGAGACATCGGTGTGAACTTTGGTGGCGCCGTACTCCGGCGCTGGTGGACTAGAAGATCCTTTAAGACCATGGAGTTGCGATAACGAAGGATACCGACTCACGCCCCAACGTTCATAAGTCGCATCCTCAGCCGAAAAGTACCTTCAAAACCGCACACTCAGCCGAAATATAGCGCATATATGAGTAGAAACGCATACCCTCAGTCCTAACGGATAAATCCTGGAACAAGAAGAATATCCCAGGCTTCCGATGTTCGTCTTGCAATCTACAAGCATTTGCAGAAAGGGGGCCGACCAAAGTCCTCGTATACGCCAAACGGGGTGATGGCATAGGCGGATAGGACGTTGTCACTGGAGCGTTGGCGGTGGCGTTAGCACTTCCATTCCTCGAATCATTATTACTGTTAGATTGTGTGTTGACGGCGGCGGTGTTGCTGTTGGTGCTAAAGTTAGCACCGTTGGGCACCGTGGGCGTAGTCGGTGCAGGGGCGTAAGGGGGAGCGTAGCCTGGGTGGGGGGGTTGTTGGGAGGTTGAAGGGCTGAGTTGGATGCTCTGGTGTTGTGAGTGTTGTTGTGGGTTTCCGTAGGGTGTGGAAGCATAGATGACACTAGGTTCGTGGGTCTTTGAGTCATTTGGATCTATGCCTTGGTGGTATCCATCACTGTTTTCCCAAGCGGTTGGTTGTGAAGATACTGCGGTGAAGGAGTGAATTGAGGGGAGGATGGGCGGCGGATAGGTCGTGCTGCGGTCTACGCCTGTGGATGGGGAGTAGTCCCAACCTGATCCACCATTATGGTCTTGCGGTTGTTGAGGCTGGGGGCCCGGCGGGCCGTAAGAATTCGAATTGGAAGGATGATTAGGACCATGGTAGGAATTGTCCACCGGTGTCACGGAGGTGCCAGATGAGAAATATCCTTGGTGATGCGCAGTATAGCTGGGAAGCGGTGTTTGTGGCGTCTGAATTCAAGTAAGTCAGGTAATTATGAGATGGGGTGAGGTTAGGGTGTGAAATACCGGTTCTGGGGGGCGATAGGAAGGCGCTGGGGAGGGCTGGATAGGCGTTTGAAGGCCAGAGTGTTGTTGTTGGTTTATGCTGGTGCCGCGACGTCTATTCTTGGATGAAGAAATAGGCATATAGCGGTCGGCGGAAGAGGGATGGAGCACGAGGTTCATTTCTTGTTTACCATCCGCAGACCACAGATCAACGGTAACAAGGAAAAAAGACCAGTCTATTTCGCTGTCAAGGACGTGTAATCCGATAAGCCGAAATTACGGGAACTAGAGGTAGACGTGAGAAGAGGGCACAGAGAGAGAGGCTTACTCGACGTCAACAATGGAATTATCCTGATTCCGTACGACCATTTTGGCTACGGCAGCTGGCGCTAATGGACGTCGATCCTAAGGAAGAAAGAAGCAACGATACCGTATTGAGGAACAGATAGAATGACAAGAATACAAAGCTAGTATGCTAAACGTACTTTATCACCAAACCCACACATTCGGGCACGCAAGGGGTGTTGGACGACCTCCAAAGAGTAATGTCTGTAGGGCAAAGCAAGTCAATAATCCAGATAGCATGGGCCCGATTGAGTGGGTTCCTAGACTGACTTGCGTCCTACCCATTTTCCCCAGATTTCAGGGACGTCTGAAGAGGACGAGTCGGTTTCCGACTGTGTGGGAGGAGAAGGTGGAGGGCGTCTGGTCTCGCGGTTAGTCTGCTGTATCATGATGGGGTGTTGAAGGAGGAAGAAAGACTTGAGAGGATAAGAGGAGAGAGTCTGGGAACTTGTTCCCACGAGAGAAAACGGGGAGGTGGAAATTGGAGGAAACAAGCAAGCGGGAGGAATTGGCAAGAGAGAGAGAGTAATGGTGGTACAGCAGGAAACCACGCCCAGACCCGAAACTACGGGATCACGGTCTCCCAGTCACAGCGCTTGCACCTCTCCCTCCCCTGCTCTCCCTCTCCTCTCCACCTCCATTACAACCCCAGTCCAAGTATTGTATCCTCATTGACCCTCCCGCAGCACGCACAGCCACAAAGCTTAACGAACATTGTCGTTTCCGCTGCCTGGTCTTCTGCGACGATGCCTGAGGTTGAGAGGATTGGATGATGTGAACGTGTGATAACCAATGTCTGATTTACCAGTCCCCTGGAACGTCCACAGGTCTGGGACACTTCTTGTCACAACTCTGATCTTGGGAATGCCCCTCGGTTACATATGATTCTCTGTTTTCTCCATGACCCTGACTTGCTCTAACATAGTTCTTGTCGCCTCGGACAAGTATAAAACATTGGCGATAAGATGACACATGTGTCAGTGGCAGGCTACCAGATAACCTCGCATGCACACATTAGATCTTGTAGATCTCACACGTGGTCTTCGCTCACGTGCATCCTCTAATCCTCTGCTAAATGTCTGCTAAGACGTGCCAAAACGTCCAAACTCATCATTTGCCACGTTGACATCCATGGCTGATCCTGCTGCCCGAAAACTCCTCAACGAACTCATAAAGCGAGAAGGTCTCAACAACAAAGTATGCAACGACTGCAATAACCCCAATCCCCAATGGGCGTCACTCAGGTATCTTTGTCCGCGTTTCTGCTCTCCTGACAATCAAGTCCTGACAGTGGCTCTAGTTTCGCCGTATTCCTATGTCTGCAATGTGCTGGTACACATCGTGGCTTTGGCGTTCACATCAGGCTAGCACCGTTCGTTGAGCCTCCGGACTAAGATGTTCACCGTGTTCCGTCTTATCTAGCTTTGTCCGGTCAGTTTCAATGGATGCCTGGCAGGACGACCAATTACGGCGCATGGAGGTCTGTACAATTTCCTATCTCGCATCTGTAATATACTCACGTCGTTGACAGCTCGGAGGAAATGCCCCCTTTCGTGAATTCATGAAATCTTACGGCCCTTCTGGAGGATACAAAGAGGGTGCCAGCCCCTATGACATGTATCATTGCTGGGCGGCTACTCAATACAGGGAAAAGGTATGCAGCCCACCTTTTCCTCAGGTGCTGCTGTGACACTTCATATCACAATGACAGCTCGACGCACTCCTGGCAGGAAAAGCTTGGTCACCATCACCTCCCCCAGCCAACTATAACACCATATCCCGTTCAGCCTCACCAAACCCGTCCTCCGTTCAAGGCCTCCGAAAAGCTCGCGCTCAAAATACCCGCTCAAATCCCGGCCGCAGCGAATCTCCGTCCTCATTCACATCCAACTCTCCTCAACCAACCTCCACTTCTAACGGGTTAGGCGGGCCTCTTGACCAAAAATCCCAAAACGAGGCTTACTTTGCCAATCTCGGAAAGCTAAATGAAAGCCGGCCTGCAGATCTTCCACCATCCCAAGGTGGTCGTTATCAAGGTTTTGGAAATACACCAAATCCACCAGCGAACTCGCATCCTTCGTTTAGCCTAACCTCTGCCAACGCGCCTACGCTGAGTGAGTTGCAGGAGAACCCTGTGGCAGCGCTGAGTAAAGGCTGGTCCTTGTTCTCTGCTGCAGTTGCAGGTGCGACGAAGGCTGTGTCCGAAAACGTCATTCAACCTGGCGTTGAAAAGATCTCGGACCCGACGTTTCAGGCGAGTGTTAAAGGATATGTGAATGAAGCCCAGAAACGAGCAGTTGAGGTTGGGAGTACCGCGAATCAGTGGTCGAAACATCAGTTTGGTATTGATGTTGCAGATACGGTGTATGGTGTCAAGGAACGCGTGCTTGGTGGACCGACGAGGAATGGATATGGTCAGGTTTCGTCGTATGGTGATAATGAGACGTCAGCGTTGTATGATGGGAATGACGATGATGACTTCTTTGGAGAGTTTAATCAAGGGAATAAGAATAATCAGGGATCGGAGGCGTGGGCGGGAAGCGGCGCTGTTGGGGATCCCACACCGGCTGCATCTACGCCTGTTGCGACGAGACGGACAACTGGGAGTGTTACGTCGCGTGCGAAGGCTGCGAAGAAGGACGATGATTGGGATGAGTGGAAGGATTTCTAGGATTTCGGTTTAGCTATACCTGCTTCTAATTTTTTCTGCTGTTCCGTGTCGTGTCGTGTTATGTCGCGTGGTTGCGTTGCTTGGGCGCTTTATGTACAACTACTGTTCTGATCCCTAATTAATGACTTCTCACTTTCAAGATCCGTGAACTCGTTGGGAGATTCGGGAACAACGGGAGCCAAGGTCCGGCCGATCACAACTCCGGCAACGTACATCACCCTCACCCTCCACAATATGTGAATGCTCTCATCTATCCACCACAACATTAACCTCTATACCAATGCGGCCAGCAGCACTTCGTCAAGCAGTGCGCCTCACCAAGAACCACGCACGCACCTCTAGACTAAACGTGGTTGCACGGGCATACCATGCTTCCGTACTCCCCTCGCTCGTATCTACGACTTCACCAGAATTCCAAGCCAGGTCCGCAGCGATGGACGAACTGGTGAAGGACTTGGAAGACAAAATGGCTAAAGCGAGGTTGGGAGGCGGACCTAAAGCCGCGGAGAGGATGCGGAGTAAAGGGAAAAAGCTGCCTCGAGAACGGTTCGTCCACTCGCTCCTCAAACTCACTCCACTTTCTCAACCCAAATGCTAAATATATGCGTAATAGGTTGAACTTGTTATTAGATCCTGATTCTCCATTCCTCGAACTATCAGCTCTTGCAGCACATGATGTATACCCGGGCGAGGCTATTCCGGGTGCAGGCATCATTACGGGTATCGGTCGTATTTCAGGTCGGGAGTGTGTCGTAGTCGTGAACGATGCAACTGTGAAGGGTGGTTCATATTACCCTTTGACCGTCAAGAAGCATTTGAGGGCTCAGGAGATTGCGAGGGAGAATGGGTTGCCTTGTGTTTACGTTGGTGAGATCCCGTTTCTTAACCCCCTCCCCTTGTAAGGTTTGTAAAGGTGCTAATGTCTTTGGTGTTTTGCGAATAGTCGAATCTGGAGGTGCTGCGTTGCCCCACCAAGCTAACGTGTTTCCGGACAAAGAACACTTTGGTCGTATATTCTACAACATGGTACGCTCGCTATGTCTCTTTACCCGCCTCGGGTTTGACCACTAACCAGTACGCATACATTTAACTGCATTAGGCCCAAATGTCCGCACTCGGGATCCCGCAAATCGCTATCGTGCATGGCATATCTGTCGCTGGGGGCGCATACGTCCCCGCCATGGCCGACGAAAACATTATCGTCGCTAATCAAGGGCATATATTCCTGGCAGGCCCACCTCTCGTTAAAGCCGCTACAGGTGAAGCCGTGGACGAGGAGACGCTAGGTGGCGGCCTGATGCACTCGAGCGAGAGTGGTGTGACGGATCATTTGGCGAGGGATGATGAACACGCGATCTTCATTGCGAGGGGTATTGTTGGGGATCTTGGGAAGGCAGGCGGGCGAAGTGTACCTGTAAGTGGAATGCGTGGTATTGTCCGTTGTGTTCGTTGGGTGTTGACGTTGTTTCTGGAATTTAGCCTGTTGCTGTCCCAGAGGCACCATTGTACCCCGCTGAAGAGTTGCATGGGATTGTTGGTACGGATGTGAGGCAGCCGTTTGACATGCGGGATGTCATCGCCCGTATAGTTGACGGGTCACGTTTCCGGGAGTTCAAGAAAGAATACGGGCCTACGATCGTCACTGTATGTTTCCTCCATTCCACCCCTTTCTCGTCCTATTCCTTAATTATGCTACTCTCTTAATCCACTAATGCGCACCATATGGCAGGGCTTCGCTCACATCCATGGCTACGAGGTTGGGATAATCGCCAACAATGGCATCCTCTTTTCGCCCTCTGCACTCAAAGCAACACACTTCATCGAACTCTGTTCGCAGCGCCAGATCCCCCTATTGTTTCTCGTTAACGTTACGGGGTACATGGTCGGTTCTAAAGCTGAGAAGGGTGGTATTGCAAAAGATGGTAAGTACTTTCCCTTCCATTATAATATTCGTTCTTCTGTCCAGTTTCATGAAAATAACGCTTTCTATTTGGCGGATTCGAACTCTTGTGGCTGGATTGCGGATTTCCTTTTTTTAAAATTCCCGCCATTCTCGATATGTGAGTGTTGGGGCTGATAGATTCACCTGGTTTCAGGTGCCAAAATGGTTAGGGCTGTTGCGTGTGCAGATGTGCCCAAGCTTACGGTCATTGTGGGAGGCAGCTTCGGCGCTGGAAATTATGGTACGTCTTACTCTGGATCGCCACCCCCTCGGTTGCCTAACGATGAATACCAATTTGCTCGTTAATTAGGCATGGCCGGTCGAGCGGTGCGTACCCCCTTTCACCTATTAACTCCCGTTTTGACCTTGTTCTAATGTCAATCCGCCAATCTCCAGTACTCACCTCGCTTTTTATGGATGTGGCCGGTAAGTCCAAACCTCCTTATCTATATCTCTTACGTTCTCCACCCTATCCCAATTGAAATTCATCCATCCATATCCTGCCACCCGGCTATAATTATCTTGATCCCCATGCCCTTATCTATATTGACGCCTTTTCCATCTAGAATGCGAAAGTATCAGTCATGGGTTCAGGGCAACTCTCCCAAGTGATGACAACAGTGTCAAAGTGAGTACTCTCGCTCCCAAGTTCCTTCATAAACCGTTCATCACCATTCATGCCATTCGTGTAATGGCTACGGGGGGTGACTCGTGGCTCCTTGTTGATCGCTGTGTGACTGACCACGCTCCTTCCGTGACATCTTTCATGTCATTCTATTTTATCGCATCCTTCTCGTTTCGCACCACAGAGATCCAGCACAGCATGCCTCGCTTAAATCAGAGATTGAGAACCAATCAACGGCGTACTATTCAACTGCCCGTCTATGGGACGACGGTATTATCAAACCCACGGATACGAGGGACGTCCTTGGATTAGGCCTCGGGATTGTCAACCGCGAGCGTATACTTCGTGGTGGAAGGTTTGGAAGTACCACTTGGGATGGAGATAACAAAGGATTCGGTGTCTTTAGGATGTGAGCCGTACATGAAGAGATCATCTCTGTGCACTTGGTCACGTAGAAGATACAGCGTAATATATACACTACTTATCTTCAAGTCCTTCGAAATCTTGAGGAACTATCACAGCCCGGTCCAAGTCAGGGTCTGTTTTAACTCGATGGTACCCTTCAACCTCAAATCGCTCGAAGAAGCCGCAACATAAATCGTAAAGACACCCCTCTCTGCAATCCAGTGCGCAGCCCTGTCATCATAGAATCCCAATGCGTCCCTATCAAGATCTAACGTAACGGTTTTGCTCTCTCCAGCGGCTAATGTCACTTTGGTGAACGCCTTGAGCTCTTTCACAGGCCTGGGTAAGGAAGCCTGGACATCAGAGATGTAGACCTGGACGATCTCTCGTCCATCGATGTTACCAGTATTCGTGACAGTGCACGTTACGCTGAACTTTCCTTCTTCCGAGACTCCCGAGGTCTTGAGGTCAGAATACTCGAAAGTGGTGTAGGAAAGTCCGAAGCCAAATGGAAAGAGAGGTGCGAGTTTTCGGATCTCATAACTTCTGTACCCCACAAATATGCCCTAATGTAGAGGAGTGACAAATGGCACGAAGTTAGGTTTGGTCACAACAGAGAGATAGGGGGCTTCGTAATGACATACTTCGTTATACAGAATCTTTCCATACTCTTGACCTTTGTCACCATATGATGGGTATGCCGGTGAATCTTCGAGACGCCGTCTATTGTCACACTGATGAGTGTGGCACATCAGACTCAGAGACCGAGAAGACTTACGGGAATGTGAGAGGAAGCTTGCCCGAGGGATTGACTTTGCCAAACAGAACATCAGCAAGAGCATTACCAAGTTCATTGCCTCCGAAGAAAGCCTATGTAGGAAGACATCAGAGTCCGAAGATAGATGAATGTTTCAGGTTTATCGATTCACCTGAATGAGGGTGCTTGCTTCAGAAATCCATGGCATGGTCACGGGTGTACCCGACTGGTTGACAACGACGGTGTTCGGATTCGCCTTGAGAATCTCAGAAACAAGGGTATCGGAAAGACCGGGCAAGCTATATAATATGTTGGGTTCATAGATTGTTTAACATCCCAAGGTTCACTTACTCCATATGAGGTCGATCAAATCCTTCGCTCTCGAGACTAGGGGGTGGTCAAATTTCCTTCCTTGTCTCAAAGAAAAGGAAGACGAACTCGTGATTAAGGCCAACAACCAGAACGGTCACTGAAAACACCATTAGACACTGAAAGTCTTCGAGCAGTACTGGTCTTACCATCGGCTTCCCTTGCTAATCCAACTGCACGTTTAAGCTCGACCTCTGGTTCAATCTTGCGTCCTCCTCCCAAACGAATACCACCCCAGGACCTGAATGGAGAGCCCCGCTCTGCGAACTCGACGTTCTCAAGTCGTATGTCGAGGTTGTAAGCTTTCCCGGCCTTCAATCCTGGGACAGTCGCTCTGATATCGACGGTACCGAGGCCGAAGAATGAGTCCCCTTGCTCAGGATTGCTGCTCAAGTCGATGAGCAACTTGTTATCGAAGAAAAGGTTGCCTCTCCCCGCAAGATTGAGGCTGAGCTCCCAATCACCGTCTTCGTCGGGAACAAACTTGGTTGAGTACTGGTTGATGAAAGGGGGGTCAGCAAGGTAAATGGATTCATAAGACACAGGGATGATGTACTCTGATCCAGCAAATGTAGTTCACTTTTTCGTCCTAGACCGCCGTCAATAGTAATTCACGATGAACAGAATATATCGTACAATGTGATCCATCAGGAAACAGTCAGTTGATTGAGTAGTCGTAGTCCAAATGGGAGCGGCCAATGGAGCTGAGAAATTGGGTGCGGTGGCGGTGAAGTCTCCCGAAGGCTCGTCATTCCAGAATTCTATGAGAGCTCCGGGGCTGCCATCTTCGAGTCGGATATAAGGGTTGAGAAGGTGAAGGTACTTGTGGGTTGTTGCTCCGATGGTATACGTGACTTGGGCTCCGATCTCCTTCGCTGCCGCTTGGATCCCTTCAAGGGGCGATACAGTGTAAGTCGACAACAAGCGCGCCGAGCCTCCCCCAGAGGTCATAGCAATGGCTGCATTGGGTCCAATGACCGCAATCTTCCTGAGTTGCTTGGAGAGTGGAAGAAGCCTCTTGTCGTTCTTTAGTAATACGATGGCATCTCGGGCTGCTTCCCTAAGAAGTTGTCGTTGTTCAGGAGTGTCGATGAAGCTTTCTTCCACGTCGAAAGGGACGCCCGACTCAATTCCTTTCTTTACGAGTTCCAGAACCTGAAAGGAAAAGTCAGGGACAATCCAGGTTTAATTTACTTGCCTGCGTACCTTGCGAACACGGGCGTCCAAGTCCCACTCGAAGACCTTCTCAGCAGCCAAGGCCCTTTCGAGCGCTCTTCCGCGCATAACAGAAGGACCTCTATTGATATCATCAGCCGGGTGCTCAGCAATTGGTGAAGAGACTCGTACGGCATCTCGAGATCAAGGCCTGCTTTAATGCTTTCGGAAGTACTGTAGACGCCGGACCAATCGCTCATTATCATTCCTGTATAGCTGGTGAGGTTGCTTCCAGCCAGAAGCGAAATTCGTACCCTTGAACCCCCATTCCTGCCCAGACAATTAAGAAATTAGTAAGCGCGGCTGAAGGTGAGGAATGGAACTCGGACCTTGCGTAGGATGTCATCTAGAAGACGTTTACTCTCAGAAGCGTGGAGACCATTGACGCGGTTATAACTAGTGAGGTGCATCGCCAGTAAACATCTGAGTGGTATAATAATTTTTGAAAACTACATACGCAGACATGACGGCCCACGGGTTAGCATTTTTGATCGCAGTTTGGAATGGCTTGAGGTAGATTTCACGTAGAGCTCGCTCGCTGACTTCACCTAGGTGCGCAGAAAGTATGCCTCAGTTGCATCCGTAGACATTAAATAAAGGGACTAACTGCTGATAGAGAACCTGAGGGCGTGTTTCAGCGGTTGTTATAAGCATATAGCTCGGATTCAATTACCTTTGATACTCTTGATCGTTAGCAACATAGTGCTTAATGGTTGCACTAATGCCTTTTGACTGTAGACCGTTAATGTATGCTGCTGCAATCGTTCCATTCAAGTACGGATCTTCAGCAAACGACTCAAAACCTCGACCACCGAGAGGAGATCTCTGGGTGTTGACGGTCGGTGCGAGCAGAACATGAACGCCTGCGTATTTCTATGTGAGCGAGGACTAATGTATGTTGTCTGGACCGGATACGAGACCTTTTGCTCGAGCTTCATCGCCGAGAGCCTCTCCAACGCGCCGGGCAAGCTCGATATCGAAGGATGAGCCTAAACCCGTGGAACAAGGAAAACAACTCGAAGGAGTGCCGTTGAAAACTCAAAGATAAGGTGTAAGTCTGAATTGTTCAGTGATGCTTGTGGTCAAACCTACAGTATGCGCCACGAACGCCGTTCGGACCTGAAGTGAAAGTTAGGGAAGTAATGAGTGGATCTGATGAGGCTAACCATCGCTAAGTTTGATAGAAGGTACTCCTGCCTTGGGAATTGGTTCTGTATTCCACCATCCCTAACATCGATGTGAGGATTGTTTGCATTCGCAGTGGTCACCTTACGAACCAATCCAGTAAGGAGTTTGACCTTGTCCCCCACCGTCAACTTTGCTAAGGTGCTTTCAACATCGAAATCAACCGCCATGGGTCGTTGGAGTGTAGATAAATGTGATACGAGATATCCTTCATGAGAAGATTCTCAAGTAGGACGGATAAATCTCGGAAAACGAATGTGGCCCTCCGCGTCATGAGATCCCCGGATGACACGAGAGAGGGTTATGTATAACTAATTAGAAGTCATTAGCATTTGAGTATCCACCGAATGCCCACACAATGCGCAACAGAGCCCCACGTGAGAATTCGAAGAAGATATGAACTTCGCGACTCGAGTACGGGGGTGAGTGATGAACCGATATAGGTGATGGTTCCGCGTGATTGAAGGATCGACAACTTCTTTCCAGCGTCCACCTATGTGATCGTCGTTCCACTTGTCAAGTATTTTCGTCCCATGCGTGGCTGCAGAGCATCTAGACTTTTTGTGCAGGCTACCGAAAGAGATGCGACCCAGAATGCGACGAGCGACATTGGGTTCACATGAACTGGGGGACTCTTGATACGCAGCCGAAGTGTCAGGGTCCTGTATGCCAAAAGTGCAGACAAGTCCAGACCGCTGACGGGAGCCAGGGCTGTCCATAAATTAAGAAGTATGCAGAGCAGTGGGATATATGAGAACAGAGGAGTGGCACAGGTATATGCTTACAGTGAAGGAGATGGTAGGTATCCGCGATGATGTGCGCAACGTACTATGGGTGGCCCGTAGTTCGAACGGGCCCGAAGTTCGAACGGTCACATCAGTCACCGGTTTCCCATCTGCTTCATTTCAAAGTCCGACTGTGATGGTATCAATGTATGATATTCGTGTACTAATCGCGCCTCTGAAAGGTGTCTATCCAGCTAATCCAGTTGATCTAACTAAGTGAATGATTACTGAGGATAGTGATTGAAATAATATGCCTGATTAAATGAGTTAATATATGAATGGTTGCCATATAGGAATGAGCTGCTGGAGAATGGGTAAGTGTATGAATTGGGCTCTTGAGCCGGTGAAAGTGGTGGATGAGATTGAGATTCATGGGGAGGAATAGGACTGTTTGCTTGTGCAACCTCTAGTGCTGTATGATTAGCTGAGACCTTTCTCATCTGAGTCCCTTTAGGCAAGAAGAGACCAGCAAACCGCTCATGGGTTTGGAGTTCTGGATGTTGTTTTATATGCTCCTTGATAAGCCGAAAAATGTTTTCCTTTGTCCCAGTGTCTGGTATTCCAAGTGAATGTGCAACAATCCGAAGCTCCACCTGAGATCTAAGGTAGAAAGAAAGTGAACGGTCGAAGACTCTTGAGGTGGCTTGTTCAGTAATACGAAGTTCTTGTTCCCTGAGATTAGCTGCCTTCTGAGCTTCCTTAGAGGCTTCCTCTGCTTCCTTCTGTCTCCGTTCCTCTTCCTCAGCATCAAAGGCTGCTTTGAGCTCTGGCAATGTCAGAAACCGAGCTTTCACCTTCTTTGATCCCCGTTCCTTCTTCTTTAGTGTGTTTGCCAGCTGCTGACGCACATCAGAAAGTGCATGCTTAATAATCATACAATGAGCATTGGCAGCCTGAATTGAGGCTTCTCGCATTTGGAGAGTGTCACAAAGTTGCTGAACTTGTGATCGGAGAACTCGGACTTCTTCGAGAAGCTCTGGATGTGACTTGGCTTCATCAACGCTTCGAGGGACATTAGCAACTTTTATCAAGACATTATTTAAGTCAAGATATCTTGATAACAGTGAAGCCTGCAGTGTCATGTTGCTCCTGGTAAATATTTCACCAGTATCATTCTCTATATTGCTCTCATCAGAGCTCATATCCCCATTGAAGTCACTATCACTGTCATCATCTGATGGCAGCTCTGCTTGAACAAATGAAGTAGCTTGAGGGTGAGAAGCGGCTTCAACCTCCTCAGAGTCTGTTTCACTCTCGACATCACTTGGAATGGCCAATGGTGAGGTGGGAATATCAGTGGGGAAAGAGTCAGGGACATGTGCCTTCGAGGATGATGACATGCTAGGGATGAAATCTTCATCAGAAAATACATTCTGATTTACTGGGAAGAGTCCTGTTGTCCGAAATGCACTCTGAATGGAAGAAAGTTTCATATGTTTGTCCTGAACCTTCAAATATTCCTGTATTACATTGTAGCAGTTTATGGTTTGTCATTGGATGTGCAGTTCATCACAGTGACTTCGCCAGGCATGCCCAATTGGTGAGAAAACCACTACATCGAGAGGTTGTAATCGATGTGTACATTTCGATGGATAGCAAAAGATGATGATGTTGCAGCCATCGATGGAATAAACCTCTCGTTTGATATCTGCATTCTCATGTGACTCATGTCCATTGAGGATAAGAACGATGGGTTTGGTATCATCGACACGCTTTGACATTGAGTAAGGAATAAATGCTTTCTGGAGCTATCCTACTGCCTGCTCATTATTGGTCCATCCTGTTGGTGTCTGGCCAACACTGTTGCATCTCACCAATGAGTACAAGAGCATGATGAGAAAGATAATACACTCACAGTGATATTTTATCAGCACTTAAGGAATGAAGGTCAGGTTCAGGTCCTTCATTGAGAATAAAAGCAGGTGGGATGGTATCTCCAGCAGCCGAAACACACTCGATGATGGTGACGAGCTCGAGGTTATCACTACTAACCCGGTATCGATTCTTCATCTTTCGGAAGTAGATGTAGGATTTCCCATTTCCTTTCCACCCACCACCCATTTTAATCCCCTTCTCATCCATGTTCCAGATATGCTCCAGTGGTATTCCATCATAAGTATTATGCAATTCTTCGTAGAGATCAAAGTAATGATTAACAAGAGTCTTGTTAAAGTTGTCACGACACTTGGGATCAAGTTTGGTTGCTTTTCTAGTAACAAGCTCAGGATGACGAGAGAAAAACCCGTGAACCCATTTCCTCCCCACAGTAATACCAGACAACTCTCTTGCATAATGACGTAACCCAATGTAATCCACCGGTGTAGCTGAACGAGCCTGAAGGATTAGCCAGTCGACAAGAACCTGCTCTTGGCTTGGTGTGAGGATTTGCCGTGACTGTGCAAACTTCAGAGAGGCCTTATGTTGGCCATTCAGGCGGTCAGAGAGTGTAGTCTTGCCAACCTATCAATCGAGCTCAGGATGATACAGAGAGATGACCAGATCAGAGACCGACCTTATAAGCTTTTGCAGCCGACTCGAGACTAGTATATATTCCCTCTTGGTAGTCCTTGATAGCAGCAGCCATACGCTTTTCATATTCCGGGTCCTTGTAGGCACGACTCTGAGCACGTGACGATCCTCCCTTTGTGCGGGCCATTGGAATGGGTCGGCAGGGTGTTTAGACTTAATGATGTGGACTCATCATTGGGGTTCAATCTCTGACACGGCCTTCCTCGGCCAGAGTGACAAAACGTGACTTCCACCCCATTGCTCGCTCTCCTCAACCGCCTGAAATTTTTGCATAATAATGCACGCACAATGGTTAGAATACGCATTACATTGAACCTGTCAATTTTTGTGGTGGTTGGAGAAGAGAGGAGAGAGATAGGAATGTTCATTTGAACTTCGGGCCCGTTCGAACTATGGGCCACCCATAGTAGTGCGCCCATCAGTGCCAAATCGCGGTCCCCTTGCCTGTCCCTGAATCCTTTGACTAAATTATTAATTATTAACTAGACTTCCTTCATAAACTGAACAAGCTCCACGTCATTCGGACAAACTCGTAGTTCATCTACATACTATCGACACACCTCGGTTCGGATGGCACCCCAGTTCGGATGGTCACCTCAGTCACATCTTTCCCACCTGGCCTTTTTCAAACTCAGCTGATCTATGTACATAGACGATTATGTTGGGATTACTAGTATTCTGGCTTGATGTAGTCAGTAACAAGGATGTGAGTCTATGTACTGGTTGTAATTAGATGGACTGGCATATGGATTATGGTAATAGTATGCTGATGAATTATGGGATGGCAAACTCAAATGAGCATAAACAGCCCCTAGAGGGTCACCAGGATTGGGTGGAAAAGATGGATATGAAGCTGGTGCATATGGTGATATGTGTATCAGAACAGTTGGAAGACCATGGTCAGGCTGAGCTTGTGCAGTAGTGCTTGTTTCAACTGCTGAAGATGGTTCAGATGTAGCTTTTTGGATGCATGTCCCTTTGGGCAAAAAAAGACCTTTGAACCATTTATATGTTTGAAGGTCTGGGTGCTTCTCCAGGTGGTCTGTAACCTGCTGAAGTATACTATCTTTTGTTCCATCATCAGATACCCCAAGTGAACATGCCATGATTCAGAGCTCCACATAAGATTTGAAATAGAAACTGAGAGGGTGGTTGAAGATCCTTGATGCTGCCTGTTCATTGATATATTGTTCCTGCTTTTGCAAGCCAGCTGCCTTCTGTGCTTCTCTTGCAGTTTCCTCAGCCTCTCACTGCTGTCACTCTTCCTCCTCTGCATCAAAAGCATCTTTGAGTTATAGCAGTGTCAAAACACATACTTTAACCTTCTTCAACCCATGTTCCTTCTTCTTCATAGTATTTGCAAGCTGTTTATAGACATCAGCAAGTGCATGCTTAATTATTGGGCAATGTGCATTAGCAGCCTGTATTGAGGCCTCTTGAATCTGGAGGGCATCACAGAGCTGCTGAACTTGTAATTGGAGTGTTCAAACTTCTTCAAGAAGCTCTGAGTGTGACTTTGCTTTATCCATGTGTCAGAGAACATGAACAAGTCTTGTCAAAATATCATTAAAATCAAGACATTTTGATAGTAAGGATGCCTGCATTGTAAAGTGACTGGTTGGAAATCTCCTATTGAGGTTCTTCTCCTGCAAATCATCCTCATCACTATCCTCTGCAATATCATCCAAGCAGAAGTTGTCATCACTATCATCATCATCTAATGTGAACTCCATTTGACCAAATGGGCTGGAATGTCTATATCAGACTCAGATTCACTTTTGGTATCACTTGGAATAGCAGGAGGTGATATTGGGATATTAGGTGGAAAGGAATCTGGAATATGGGCATTCAAAGAGGATGATATGCTGGGAGCAAAGTCTTCATCAGAAAAAACATTTCAGTTGACAGGATAAAGCCCTGTTGTCCAAAATGCACTCTCAATGGACAAAGCCTTCATGTGCTTTGCCCTAACCTTCACATATTCTTGGATTACATTATAGTGGTTAATAGTTTGACATTGTATATGAAGGTCATTACAATGACTCTGCCAAGCTTACCCAATAGGTGAAAAGATAACCATGTCAAGTAGTTGTAGCTAGTGGGTACACTTTGAAGGGAAGCATAAAATGATGATATTGCAATCAGCTGAGTAGGCTTGGCATTTGATCTCTGCAGTCTCATGCAAGTCATGTCCATTAAGAATGAGGAGGATGGGCTTTTTCTTGTTGACATGTTTTGACAATGCAAATGGAATGAATGCATCTTGAAGCCATGCACTGACTTGTTCATGATTGGTCTATCCTGTTGGCATTTGGCCAACACTGCTCTTGATTAGTAGAACAACAAAGGATATAAGAATCAAGCTTACTTTGACACTTTATCAGGATATAGCTTCCAAAGATCTAGAAGTGGTCTCTTACTGAGAATAAAAGCAGGCAGAACAGAATCCCCAGCTGTTGAAACACATTCTATTATGGTGGCAAGCTCAAGATTGTTACTGCTAACATGATATGGATTCTTTATCTTCTGCAAATAGATGTATGTCTTTGGATTTCCCTTCTATCCACCACCTATCTAAATATCCTTCTTGTCCATGTTCCTGTTGAAGGATGTGACGAAATGCACTCATTTGAGTGCAAAGTATATTAGTGGACACCAAGTTTCACACCTCTAGCCTAGATTGATATAATATGTACAAACAGACCCTAATTCCTACTATGTCAAGGAGACTTGACACCAGCATTGATTCAAGGCAATACAAATCACACTACTATTATCAACATGTGTACAAATCAGTATAAGAGTCTCAATTCATTCAACATTGATCAGTATACACTGGTATTGTCTGAATATTGAGTTTTAACAGTTCCAAATGTGCTCAGGCAGAATCCCACCATAAGTACAATATAAACCTTCATAGGTATCAAAGTAATCATTAATAACAGTCTTGTGTTATAGTCTCATCTATATTTAGATATGCTGATTGATCATAGTGTTTCATATGGTGTATTAGCCCCTTGATGACTCCACTCTGACTAGCCTACTTGCTCATTATGACTCATAGTCTTACTTATTGTTTGTTTCATCTATTCTTAGCTAGCCCCTTCAGTAGTATATAAACTCTAGGTAGAGCACCTGTAGTCCTTACACTTTACCAACTTGTTCTTTTCCTTTTGTCATCCTCAAGCCTTTGCCTTAGTTGCAACCTGAGTTTATAACAAAGATTATAACATCTTGTTGAAATTGTCATAATATTTTGGATTAAGTTTATTAGATTTTCATATAACAAGTTTGGAATGTTGAGTGAAAAAGCTCCAGACCCATCTTCTCCCTATATTCACCCCAGATACCTCCAATGCATAGTGACTAGCCCAGTGTAATCAACTGGTGTAGCTGAGAGAGCCTGGTGGCCAAGCCAGTTGACAATAACCTTTTCCTGGCTAGGAGTGAGGCATTGCTGTGACTTGGTAGACCCTTATGCAGACCTATGCTTGCCCTTTAATTGGTCTCCAAGCATGGATTTACTGACCTATTGGTGATGAGCATAAACACCTCCAGAAGCATGGTAGAGGATGTACATTATGAGCCTTTGTGGCTGCATCAATACTAGAGTATGTTCTATCTTGGTACTCCTAGATAGCAGCTATAATATGATTCTCATATTCTGGATTCTCATAGGCATGATGAGGGCCCTGTGATGAGCCTCCCTTGGTCTGCACCATAGATAGAGGAGGAAGAGTTTGATACACAGCATTGAAGTAAAAGCTAGACTATTGTTCTTAAATGAATGATATAGGTCTCCAGATCTCATTAATGGTATTCCAGCCCTGACACAGCATTCCTTGGCTAGAGTGACAGAGAGTGACATTGACTCCACTCAACACACTCTCCAACCACCTCATACTTCAGTACAGTAATGCATACACATTAGATTGATTATTTATTAGCTATTTATTGTGTATTTTTGGAGAATTTATACAGAGTGTAGAGCAACATACAAATATTCATCTGAACTAGGGTGCCATCTGAACTAGGGTGCATCAATAGTATGCTTGTGAACCAGTTAGACTGGCAATACTTGCAGGTGTCCATAAGCCTGGTGCCTATGGCTCACTAGCATAGCCTGCCCTTTTCTCAAGTGCTCTGGCAACTTATATACCTGATTCTTGTCTTCACTATTTCAGCTATACAGCAAGTTTATATTCTCATGGCAAACATGGTCAACTCCTAATTCTTTAAATTAAAGACATCCTCTGCTGGTGCTAGTGACTCATATTCCTTGTGGTAAATGAGATTAGTAAAGCAATACCATTATGCTGCCAACAGGGTCCTCTACAAATATGTCAATCTAATACATGATGACAACAGAATGTTACTAATACAGTGGCCTCTCCCTTAACCCATAGCCCTTAGTAGAAGGGTTGAGCTATAGGTTATGACAGGTATAGTTATCAAAGAGGTCAGCTTTTAGGGCCAAATAAATTCATTAAAAATCAAAAAAAAACATTTCTGTGCTATATTATGTTTGTGGTGGAGAGATACCCATTGATAAGCATAGTATGCTCATACTATAGAGGCCTTGAGTAAGATTTGATGATTTGTCACTGACTGGTTCCAATGAGTCATCATTGACATGATTACCACCATTAATTCTACTGTTTTCCTATGCCTGATGTGCTTTGAGGACAGCCGCACAAATTTCCTCATAGGAAGAGGGAAAAGTATGAGAAAGCTGGAGTAGGGATTTCCTTTGCTTGCAACTCATAGGCTTTGCCTGTATGACCTATTATGACTGCACAATTTTATTTCTCATATCTTTTTCTCTTCATCTCATCTTCATCATGTCTCCTTTTCCACAACAACATCACTCCTATCTGAAACAGCAATAGTATCATTAACAAACACAACAATATCAACACCAGTAATATGGACTACTGGAGAATTGCTGCCCTAGGTGATGGTGGTGTTGGCAAGACTGCCCCTGCCATGCAGGTATGCTTAATTTTCATATTTTGCATTGACTAAATTTAATTCTTTACTAGTTTACCTTGAATCTTTTCATTAGTAAGTCAGGCTCCAAGTCATGCTTTTGCTTTCTGGTCTTGACCAATTTTGTTCCTGTCTACTTCTTACTGGCCTCCAGAGGTGATTTTTTTCCTTGAGCATCTCTTTCCTTGATGTAGCTGACATTGTCTGGTAGATGTATGATCCAACAATTCAGGATACATACCAAAAGCAGCTCATTGTTGACAACTGCATGTGCTTCATAGAAGTCATTGACATTGCTGGGCAAGGTGAGTTACTTATAACAACCACTTGCATTGGGATTCTCATTGCAGCCAACAGAGGAATATGCTATTCTTTGAGATCAATGGGTCTAGTGAGTTGATAATATAATCAATCAATCAATCTTGCAAGGCTGACTACCTTCTCAGTAAGGGCCAAGCATTCATTTTGGTTTATTTGATAGCTTTAAGAACCATGTTCAATTGATTGGAGATATTCTGCCAATTGATATGCCATGCCAGTTGTAGTGATATGATCTTTATGCTTATTGGTAACAAGTGCAACAAGTCATGTGAGCATAAGGTCTCCAAGAAAGAGGGAACTGCACTGGCATAACAATTCAGTTGTGAGTTCCTGGAAACTTTGGCCAACACTGCTGAGAATGTGCAATGTGTGTTCACAAATCTTGCTTGAGCCCTCTAAGATGCCCCTACTGCAGAAGAGAAAGGTCAACAAATACTAAAGAAAAAGAAAAAGTATATAATCTTCTGAACATTTCCTTGCAGTTCCTATAGTCCATGGCCTTTAGATTCCCCATGTCTTGTCCAATAATACTTCTATGTTTTCCTTTTCCCATAGGATCTCTGTTTACATATTGTCATACTTCCACCCATCTCATATACCCTTTTTGCCTGTCATGCCTCTTTCTGTATGGCTTCAATGATTTATATATGACTGGAACCTACTTGACAAGGTAATTTAAATGGCAGCCAAATCATCCTGAATTAGTTGCAAGCTGCTACTTGTGCATTCCCTCCAGAGATCCTTTCTACTATCTTTGAAGCTGTCTATAAATCAACCAGCAGGTATTTATATACCCATGATTCCTTTGGATTACTTCCCCAGATACCCATAGCCAACCTTGGCAATTTATATGTAGACTCATCCAGAAATCTGGTATATGACCAAGCAGTCATCAACAGGCCCTGAGAATAAATGAAAAACCTTGGTGAGCTATCTCCAGTTGATGGCAATGTGAGAGATGAAGACTGTGACTGTAGGGAAAAAGCCCAGCTCAAAATCTAATACCTAGTAAAAATTCTGGACCTCTATCACTTGAAATCTTTGGTGCTCAGGTAGCAGGTAATGGAGTTGTAGAAAGTCTCACAAAGGAATATGGTGCACATGTGCAGAATAACATATAGATGTTTGACTGCTAAGAGTATTCTCATATAGGACTAGAGGGAGAGTAGAGTTAAGATTGAACAGGAGGTATCACTGATGCTGGCTTCAAGTAGATGGGTGGTATAAAGTGGAAGTCCTGGAAGTGGTGCTAGGAGTAGCATTGGCAATACAGACTATGAGTATATACTAGGGTCAGGACATTCAAAGAGTGAACAGAGGTCAATACCTTTGAGTGCTTCACCTGCCTCTTCCATTGTTTTGCAGAGTTCCACAAAGGGATCCACTTTGTCTTTAAAGCAGAGCCTGACAACAAGGTCATTAGTGGAGCTTCTGAATGTTGATGCTGCTCCACAGAGGAATGTAGTGGGGAAGAGGAAGATAGAGGGTAATGACAAGATTGAGATTATTGAAGGGCCTATGCCTATGCAAGCTACTCTGCCAGCTAAATGTGCTAAGGTAGTAGGAAAGACAGTCTGGAAGACAGCTGGAAAAAATCACTGGATAAAGGCAAAGAAATGCTGACTCTGAATAACATTTCCTACTGGGTTCTTAATTCATACATTATATCTATTCTGTCTACTCTCCACTACACTGTAATGTCCTCATATCTTTCATTGTAATTTAGATAAACAGAGCAACATCAACAATGCTTATATGTGCTATTAGTAATGTAGATCAGCCATGCAATTATAATAGCTTGTAGACCATGCTAAAACAGTAGACAAGGTACTGAAAGCATAATGAATGGCCAAATGTGAGATAAACAGACAACCAAGAGAACAAGGGAGATTATTACCATCCCTTAGGAAAAAGGCTTTCCCAAGGGTCAGCTACAACTAACTGCTCATGCTGGCAATCCATAACAGCAAGCTCATTTGGCAGAATATTTCTTTCCTCAGACTTATCAGCTGCTAAGGTAGTCTGGATAAGCAGCTTGAGTGCATAGACCTCTACTAGTCATTTAAGTACCTGCTTGTGATATGTAGGGCATGTGTATTCAGATTGCAGCTGCTGCATTTGCACAAGTAGATTATAGACATTCAGGTGGTTGAGGATCTCTGGCTGAAGGGAGGCTTGTATGTATGCAATGTACAGGTTCATTATATTGATACTCCAGTGTGGGTGTGCTTGGATAAAGCATATATGGATTGTTCTGAACCAACCTTGGAGATAGGAGAGGCAGGATGTATGTCCACAATCTGGTAATCCATGTGTGTATATAATATGAATTAGCTATAGTCTTTGGGTAGCTGTAGATGAAGGATAGGAATAGGATAATATATATAAGTAGGATGTATACAGGCATCTTGTGCATATCTCACAATTGAGCCCATCTTCAAGTTGTGATGGATCCTATATAGAAGGGGTGCCCATATATTAGCCACCTCAAGTCAGATAATGCTGACTGCAAGAGGAGACACACCAAAATGATTTTACCATCTGTTGATTTGTGCTCTGAAGTTCTCACATTAACTTCCTTGAGCTCTGTATGACATTGTGCAAGTTTGTGGGCCAATATAGTATAGTTCTTCATATGCTGTTCTTTCTCTTATTGTTATGGACTTCACTTTGTGCCCATTAAGCTCTCAGAGCCTTGGTTACAACTTGGGTTCTGTGGATCCTATTCAGTTTAACCTCTTGTCCATCTCTGTTAGATATTTTTTCTCTAGAAATGCTATTCTCCATGCCCTCCCTTTCATCATTTTTTCCTATTAGAATTCTTATCTGATTATCATGCTCTCTTTCTGTTTAACCATGGTTTTTCCCTTCTTCCCTTGATTATCACTTGCCTATCTAGGCTTACCCATTATCTGATGTTTCACCTCCACCCTTGTCCTATTAGATGACTGGATGCTACATAGATGGGCTCTCCATCCTCATGTCTTCATCACAGATATCAAGTCATATGTTACTTGTATTCTTCTTGGGGCAGTTATCACTGCTACTGCTTAGTTACTACTCTCCAGACCTTATCCTGACTGCCAGTATATAAGTAGGACCACAGCCATCTATAGCAGTCAGTTAGAATATCAACTTAGACCTCTCTCTTCTCTCTCCTATCTGTCCATGCAGTCTGTCCTTTAGTCTGGACTTGTCCTGTCTCTGTCTGACCCCTGTCCACTCATCTGCTTGAATCCATGGTTAGCCAAGTAAGGCTATTCACAGTACCAGAGGGGCACAATACATAAGTTAAAGCCAAGGCCTCATCTTCTTAGTCTGTGAACACCTAACTCTGTCTACTTGTAGTCTACCCCTTGTCCAGAGTTAGTTCTTAATACCTATGGCTGAACCAGTATATCAGTGCACACTTAAGGACATCATGATAAAAAAAAATAAAGAAAGAGAAAAATGCACTTGTTTGAGTTTCTTCACCTGTCTCTGCAAATTAGCAAGGATAGACTTCTGTGACAGTAACAGATTGTCCTTATCTGATGAAATTTCTATCACTTCTGAGGGTGCTACCAATGGCTTTTGTTTTAACTTTTTCTTTATCATCTGTGCTGGGATATATTTTAGGGACTTACATAGTAGAAAGGATGCTGCATTGGTTATGTCAGAGGAAGAGGTGAGTTTGAGGATGTCAGGAGGTGAGTGCTATTGCTTTGAAGAAGGTTTTGAACCAATAGGCAATGTTCTATGGTAGGAGCAAGAGGCAGTTGAGGAAGCCTGGACTTGAGGCATTGTTTCTGGGGAGTTTTGAAAAGTGGCAATAATAAAGTTAATTACTTCAGATTCAGATGCATCCTTGAATACTCCACATGTAATCACCAAACCAGAATTCTCAACTTCAAGAAAACACAAGCACAAATCATCCCTCCCCCATATGCTGACCACCTCCAAGTTCCTATTGAACCTGTCAAAGAAATTAGAACAGGTGCAAATACATCATATTATTATGTCCAGTTTTCTACACCAAAAGACTGGGAATCTTACTGGTTGACTGTCATCTCTATATGGTTGATGGGATGTATAAAACACTCTATATGGTTGCTAATACTCATGACATGTTCAAACTTTGGAAGGTCTCCCTAAGAAAGCTACATGTGATCAAACAAGAATTGATGATGGACAGATTTTGGATTCTGGCACATCCCCATCTCTTTTGGGACTGCATTTCTTTTTACCTTTGCCAGCTAGTATGAGGCAGGCTGAGATGTCTTGCATCCAGTTCAAGAAAATTTCTTTTATGTCAAAGTGCCTGATAAATTTTGATTGCTAGCATAGCCCATTCATCTCTGACAGCCTCAAGTGAATATAATAGTGAATAATCTCCAATACATGAGAGGCATATTAGCCCAATATTATACAATTTCATGGCATTCAACAAGCCCTCTATGCTAGGGGCCAGGGCAAAAACAATGCCACAAGCAAGTCAAGCTTTGCTTGCATATTTTTTTAGACCATTAAATTGAGCATATGCCCTTTATAAACTGCATAGATGATTGTCTTGCCCCTTCTGCAACAATCTACTCCTTCCTCTGTTCCAAACATCAAGCTCCACCATATTCCCATCATCTGCCCAAGAGTCCTCTCCTAAGCTTATTGCAAAATGGTCTTGCAACTACTGCAATGCATCATTTGAACTCAAAACTCATCACAACCACCATGTCAAAAACCACAAAAAGTGTAAATTCCTTATCAACTTTCATGGCATCCCAATTCCAATTCCCTCAAATAGTAACTACCTTCTATGCAATTGCACCAATCCAGCCTGTTGAGGCAAGTATACAACCATTGACCCTATCAAGAGCTATGTAGCTTTAGGATTTGAGTGGAAGAATGTGGAAGAGATGGGTGGCTTGTATTGAAGGGTAAGACACTTGCTAACTGCACTAGCTTATTGTACTAAAGACCCAAGCTCCAGCTCCAGATACTAAAGTATGTGACAAGGTAGGCTTTTCTTTATCCCTTGAAAGTCCTGATAACCATACTTATACCCCTCTTGGTGACCACCTTGCTGGTACATCAAGAACTGGATGAACACTATGCTTTACACAAGGTAATGACTGAGCAAGCAGTGGGCTTCATGTCTGGCTATGCCCTAGAACCCCATTGACCTTATTAATGTTAGTCAAGCAAGGGCTATTATCCTGTCTACAATAATACCTAGAAAGTAGCCAAGATTTGTGTATCTAGCTAGCCTTTTGATGCATCCACTAACACTACTTTCTCCAGAAGAGTTGAGGGGTTCAGCAGATATGAACTACAGCAGTGAGTATTATTGATTTAAGAACTATACCCTATAGGGTAAGTTTCAGCTATGATTCTTTGGTTTCAGAGTCTTATGCTGTATCAAGACCTATATTGCCTTCAAGCCTTCTACTAAGCATCCAGCCCATGGAAAGAACCTGGAGCAAGCATCTTGCCCAGATGCTTCTGTGGAAAAGACCCCAAACTATTTGTCACCTAATGGTAATGGCAAGCAAGAATAAAGTCAAGCAGACAGCATAGCCTCTGATGCTGACTTAATGCATGCTGTAAATAGGAGCATGGAAATGTATAGTTTATCCAAGGCTTATAAAAAGTTTTTGATTGCTATGTACTTGACAGGTACTGATCCCTAGCTATCTCAGAGCACTAAAGACTATATGCCTCAGAAGGAGCTCTGTCTATTCCCAGATCTTTGCATCCATAAAGACCTCCAGGCTTTTAGTCTTTACCTTCAATCTTCTGTTTGTTGCCTTTACTGCATCAAATGTGATATCCTCCTTCTCCCCCATACTACCCTGGGTTATCTTTGTGATTAGCACAAGGCTGAAATCTGTATGAAGGCAAAGGACTTTCTTCTCCTATGCAGCTGACTTGAAATTTGCACTGAATTTCCTATACAAGAGGAGCTATATAGTCATTCTGCTCTTAGTGGCCTTTATCTATACACCAATGCCCTCTTGTATGATTTCAAGGGCTGCCAAAAGGTGCATAGCACTATCTGTGCTATGGAAGACCATCACAAGAAAACTTATTCACCTAGTATGTCCCTCTGGTCCTAGTATCTAGTCCATATGCAAAAGCTTGCAAATAACCAAAGCTATTTGTATTTCTGTATCTAGCCTCCTGAAATGCCCATCACCAGTTTGTATTCAGCCAAGGAATGGCTTGCCAACATCAACCATGCCATCAAAGCAGTTATGAAGTCTGTGGAGCTGAGCTGCAGTGACCTCCAAGGCATGAATGCTTGAATAGCTAGGATGAGATAGCATAAGAATATTGGAGAACACAGCCCTAAAAGCCTTAGAGCTCTGGTCACTATGCCTAAGAAGGCTGAATTCCTTCAACTAGATAAAGCCATGCTCCTGCTCTTAAAGCATACAATGGATTATGCCAAACTGACCCCTAATCTCATTCTTCAAGAGCTAAATATGAAGGATCTAAAGAGGTTAGTGTATCTGATATGGATGTAATTCTTTTTCTCATTTTCTCTTATAGTAGGATCTCATATGAGCCTTTCCATCCTCATTAAAATGGTGATGAGACACTCTAGAAATACTCTATTGAAGTCACAAAGTTTGTTGCATTCCTGCTTTGTGATAAGGGGGATTATGAGCTTAATCTTCCATCCAGTACAACTGCCCTCATCAAACAGGCCCAGTCTTCTTTAGGGTGCAAGCTCAATGACTTAGTGGTCACAGTTTTCCTTCTCCTTATCCATGTCTAGACCTGGCATTGGAACAAGACTGTCAAAAACTCCATTGGTGACCCAACAATATGTTATATCATGCTTTCCTCCATCTGCCCTAATAATAGTTGGACCCTTGTGCATCTCATCACTCCTATCATCACAAGGTTCATCTATGTTCTTGGATGCTTCCTCCTAATTCAGGTTCATTTTGAAAGTGCTGTATAGGGCAAGGACCTATGTGAAGTATATTGTCAACTCAAGCAGTAGCATTGTGAAGGCCTTGACTCTACATTCAATAGCCTGTGCAGTCTCTAGCATCTTGCCTCATCCATTGCATATTTGATGCCCTCTCCTCCTAACTTCATGTAGGGCTCAGATGGTAAATACCAAGAGCTCTTGTACTACAGTGACAAGATTTCACTAAATAGGTTATACAAAATGGCTATGGAACTCTATTGCCTCACCTACAAAACTTGGTCCAAAGAGGTGTTATTAGGAAAGACACTGTGAAAAAACTGTGGCTTTTTGGCTGATGATTTATCAGAAATAGCACCAAACCATTCCTTTCTTGATAACCATTATAATTACAGCACCTATGATCAGGACTTCCTTGCAAAACATATCTTTTCTGACCTGAATCTTCATTCTAAGTTCATTCAGAGCACCAATCCACTTAGTGAGCTGATGTGAGACCTCCTTCAGCTGTACAAATGGCTTCAAAGCTATATGAAGTTTTTGGGCTATTTGATAGCATATATAGAGACTATGGTGTGGGGTCTTCTAGCTGTGGAATTGGGTTGATGTGTATTCAATACTGCAATACCCCCCTTCAGACCCAAAGAATATATATCCTTGAATGCCATGTCAACATTATCTGCCAGTATAGCAAGACAATAATAATCATAGGGAGGGACAAGTCCATCCCTCATGCTCTTGATGGCTCCAGCAAAGATTTTGTAATGCAAGTCCTTATGATTAGCCATTCTTTTGCTCTCAAGGCAATTACTACACTCCATTCTAGCAAACACAGTACCATCCACTATTACCATATCCATCTCTTTGTCAAATTTGACCAATTGTTCACCACTGATGATTTGAGCTGCAGTGCTCAAGTCCATCACCATCCCTACTATTGGTGCTTCTCTTGGAGTCCATGCTTACCAACAGATATCCATTGTATTTTGCTAAGTTCATTGCTCTGAGTTCAAGGAGCTGATCAAGGCTGATGATGAAGATATAGCAGGAGTGCTACAGACTAGCCATTCATGGGTAACAGAAAATTACATTTATGGTGTATCCACAAGCTATCTTGCAGGGAGATCAGAGGACACAGTTGGGCATTTTCTTAGGGCTAGTGAGCAATGGCAATGTCTGCTACAAATTCCTATAGCTGAGAAGACCTTACTATATTTCTTCTTCCTTAACCTGATATGATGGTGCTGCTACCTTCCATCATACCTATCTTCAGAAAAATACCAATGCCCCTGTGTATGCCTGCTTCAAAGGGCTATTGACCACCTTGTCTATGCACTAGAGTTGACTCTATCCCACCATCCTCTGAACCCTTGATGCAAGATGAAGGCAAGGGCCAAGACCTGCCTCCATTTAAGGATGATGCTAGATATTGGGATAGTGATAATGGGATGAAAGACAGGGATGAAATTGCTGACAACCTGGAGGATATATATATGCCCCTTTCAGAATATAATGTAAGTATACTTCATTTTCTCAATGCTATGCCTACTGAGCCCTAGTCTCAGGCTCATTTGGGCTGTTATGCTATGGAGCCAGGCAATCCTTCCATTGGCTGTCATACTGCTCTCCTCAAAATGGTAAGCATACATCTATCAATTCAACTATGAGCAGGGTTAACCATAGTGTTTTCATTTGTCTAATAGGGGCATTGCTTGGAGGAAGGCAGCATGGGTAAGGAGTATTCTGGTACTGCATCTTACAATAAAGTGAGTATAGCCATCCAGTTTTTATTTAAACTAAGTATTAGAAGAGGACTGACTCATACTCACTGGTCTTGAAGGATACTCACAAAGCAACTGGCAGTCAAGTGGATGGAAGCAGAGTCAGATCACTAGTGGTAATGGGTTTGGAAGGCTTAAGGGGAGATGGGTTAGGTTAGGGGATGGTGCCACTTAAGGGGGTAATAGAGGTGAGTAGCTGTTGCTTTTTGTAGTGCAAGCTGCCATATTTACTATGGGTTAAGGACCATGGACCTATGACAGATTCTGTGGATTTTGAGGTGTGGAGTTTCCATATATTCCAATAGCAAAAGCCTCTGATTTGCAGTTTAGAGGGGGATGCTCCAGAGGATGTGGCTCTAGAATCAATGAGGGTTCTTCTCCAAAACTACAATGCTTTCTGGACATCCAGTAACCAGAGAGACACTATGGTTGCAGCCATCAAATGTAAGTACAACATCATTGTTGTTCTTCCAGCTAGAGGTAGGAAAACCATGGTCACTATTCTACTACAAATGATGGAGATATTTGGATTGACCATGATTGTTGTTCTATTGCACTCTCTCCTTTGGAATACTATAAGTGGCAGCTGCAGGAATAGGGTATTCTATTTACAGTCTTCACTACCTACATACAGGATATACCTCATCATATCAAAACTGTCCTGACCACCACTGATATTGCAGCCACCAATCATTTTGTCACAATTATGACCAAGCTATATAGTATCTATGGAACTCTATGAATTGTCCTTGATGAAGTCTATTATGTGTTGACTTCTTGGGACTATCATAGTGTCATGCAGCATTGTGCAATGAGTATGGCAGGGTCAACATATCCCCACTTAGCTTATTCTTATATCTGCCACCATTCCTGCTACTATGGAACCCAAGCTCAAGCACAACCCCATGCTTACAAAGAATGCTGTTACCTTCCAGAGCCTAATAAACAGGCCAGAGCTGCAGTACATACTTGAGCCCAAGTCCCCCTCTAAACAGTCCCTCATCAACTAAACATGCAATATCTATAGAATAGAACAGATGGAATTTTCCCACAATGACTAGGCTTTGGTCTTCATCCCTAGCCTTGATTATGGAAAATAGCTTGCTACTTGCCTCAACTGTGATATCTACAATGGCTTGGACTAACTCAGTAGCCATGTTCAAAGTTAGCTGTAGCTGTAGTGTGACTTGTAGTATGCTTAGTAACACAGATTTGTAATTGATATTTTTGAACTCAGCTAATGGCTTATGACTGCCTCATGTATGATTGAAGAGGCTCTCCATCCTTGTGTTGTTTCCCCTCTCCTTTCCCCCTCTT